>JBBPNN010001207.1:0-11281 GCA_038090935.1 Hortiboletus campestris
AAATCAATCAAAAAACCTTCAAAACCAACAAATGAGACTCACATAGCCATTTTGTCTTCATTGGGTGCACCCTCAGAGTTCCACTTTGCAGCGACCCTCTCTGCTTCCTCCAGTTTGCTTCTGGGAAGGTTGTTGAACCAATCTTGGATAGCGACAGTTCGATGGCCAAATGTCTTCTTATTTGTCTTGTCTCAAGATCCACCATTGACCTGAGCAACCTCATTTGCAAAAATTCATTGAGCAACACGAAAGGCGTTCCATGGGGTCCAGTAATCCCCCGCATCAGCTGGTCTTGCATCAGCCTCATGCTCCTCGGGGGTCAAGTCTTCACCACCATCTTCGAGCTGCATCAACTTTGCTTCTTCCTCCCTCCTGTCGTCATCCTCCAGATAGGGGAGGAATTCCCTCCAGATTGCCTGCAAATTTATCGGTCAATAAGTTAGTAGTAGCTAGTAGCTCAGTGAAATAAAAGACTTACCCAGCGGATGTGTCGAGGCAGCTCGATAACCTGCTCTTCATGCAAGTGGGACATGCTAATGTCCTCCTGGCAGTTCTTGAGGATTCGTGTGCAAGTGGCTGGATCCTCACGAGCCTCTATGTACTCCTGGACATATTCAGAAAGGGTCTCATAAAATAGAACACACCAATCAGTAGACATGACAATGGGAATGTTCAGATAGATGGTGGGGCAGAGGGTGAAAATGCATGAGAACCGAACCAGCAACTCACAGTACTGTACTTGTGACATGTCAGAATAAATGTGTGAGAACTGAACTGGCAACTCACGGTACTATACTTGTGACATGTCAGAGTATTGTGCCATTCAGGTGCGAAATGTACGATTCATGATCGCAGGAGACTAAGTACATCTTTGCAAATAAATGGTCTAACTAATAGTAAGCTTCATCCACCCACTAGCACATCCCCCATGTTCCCTGCTGACTCTCAAAATGATAGCATCTGCAGGGCGCACAACCTGAAATGTGTAAGGCTCCTTGAGCATCCTACCATCCACCTTACCACAGTCCTTATTCTTGCACTCCAGCCTATAACCCTGGGTGTGCTTTACAAAAACGGACACCCACGGATCAAGCACACCACATTGCGGGCACTGCAGTGGCAACGTCTGGCCCCACGGTTGGTAGTCCCGATGGGCCCACAGATACTTGGTGATGGTATGGTGGGCAAAGTGAATGATACCAGTATGTCATCCCAATGCAGAGCACTGCTTGAGGGAGTGCTCAAGGGCTTCAGTAAACCCAAATCCATGAATGACGACAGACTTGGTGACTTTCGTCAACAAGTCCACTGTGCTCACTGTAGAAAGATACTCTGCATTGAATGCGAGAGTATTTGCTACATCCAAGCTGTTGGAGACAGAGTTAGTAATAATGTACAACTCGAAACCCAAAACTTACCTAGCCAAGCCTTGCCTCAGGCTGGCAAAGGAGTCCGAGTTGTTGACCACAGAACTGCAAGCTAACAAAAATAGCGTGGAACCCTTGAGCAGAGCCTTGAAAGGCTCGAGAATAACCTCTATCCACTTTAAAATTCGAAGTCAACATCGGTTTGAAATCAGCAAACTAAACACTTACGTTTACGACCGTTGTTGCGCACATCTCGTTGTTCTCATCTTGTCCAAGCCAGAGGTCGCCGGTGTCGGGGTCGGAATGTGTGGTGACAAAGGCCACCATGTGCCAATATTTCGCAAGTCCCACGATGAGCTTTGCTGCCTTACTGTCCCACTTATCGGATGCTTAATCGTTCCCAACATTGAATGGGAGGTCAATGACGCGTAGTCGGTCGTCCCGGTAATACTCGTGGAGGAGGTGGTCGACCAACGTGAAATGGGCGATGTGGTGGATAGAATCAAGTCAAAAATGGAGTAAGAGCATAGGGGGGGAAAGGACGGTGGCACTAGTGGCCATTTCAAAGCTTCCTCGCACCTTAAGGAACTTGGTGAGGATGGGCGCACCATCAATAGTGAAGCCCTGTAGGCAGGAAAGTATCATTTTAGCGAACACTTGAAAAAAAACGTACAGATTACTTACAATGTAAGATACGCCAGCTCCTCGACCTACAGTGGCTCAAAAAACTGTCCGCATGTTTGCACATTTTCACCTAAAGCTGATATCCTGCAACAATCCTAACCTGGACTGTCATTATGTTAGTGTATGAAATAAAGTACTTGCCATTGGCTGTCTATAGCATCAAGGTTTAAGGGAATTGGTTGTGATTTGATGAAATGGCAATCATTTCAAAATGATGACTCATTCGGACAGTTTTTTGACTTAAGGTTTTGATTGCATATATTAGACCCTAGCAGGCTGTAAAGTGATTACATACATTTGATAATGCTTCTATTATGTCACCTTTATGTAACTACATCAGCTCTCACTATATAAGCCCTATCATTTCATGTGTATTTTCCCACTCTCATCATGAAATCCCTCTCTGTCTCTCAAAGAAACAATATCCTCTCTCTTGCCTCTCTTGGTCTTTCCTCCAGGAAAATTGCAGCCCAAACTGGCCTAGGGAAGTCTACTTGGTCCGGCACTTGGCCTCAGTGAGCCCACACATGTGCTCCACACCACGAATGATGGTCCATTGAAGCAACACAGACCATTCATCACCATTTGCAGTGTTCATTCATCACCATTTGCAGCATGGGAATATAGTTACCTGATTAGGTTCGTTCCAGTTTAAATACCTTTGCATAACGCTAATGCAAGTCTTTCCCGCCATTCACGATAGTAGTAATAGTAGTATCAGTAGTATTAGAAAGTGCAAGTGTCGTATCTTCAATCATGAGTTTTCATTTCTGAGAATTATTATAGGCTACAGTAGAACCTACGCATTAATCAGAATGGCAAGATTCACATCTCGAAAAATTGTAAGTATCCTCAATGAATACATCGCTGTTTCTAAGTTGCCACAGGTAGTAACTAGAACATGCATTTGTCAGCGAGCTTGCATTAAGTGAGTATTCTTCTTGCTGATTGAATGGATGCTAACCAATGCAAAAATTCAGTCTGTTGCATTAATCCATTCCATTTCTGGTGCCAATATTGTCATTGAGGCAGCAAGAGTTCATGGAATCACGCTATCTAATGGAACCCACAATACCGCAACTACAAGATCTTCCTTCCTGTCCAACGGTCAGAAAGGTAGCCAGGGTCATTCATGTCGGCTTGGGCAGACATGCAAGCACCACAAGCTTGCTGTCAATAGGTATCTTGACCTTGATGCATCCGAAGGGGACAGGGATGAAGAAACAGAGTCCATGTCGGACAATGAGATTTGGCGGAATCTTTTGCATTTGAGGCAGATAGGGCATTCGGAATTACAAGCATTCTCCAAGAAGTTGAGCAGCATCCTCAGTTGTTACGGTGCTGATGCTCATCACCACTCGTGGAGTCTTTACCGCCCATTAGATATGCCAGCATCAGAAGGTGATATTGTTAGATGTTACTTTATTAATTCTTGTCTGCTTTCGTTCACACTGTCTACCTTTGGCTGCGATCCCGTTCACAAGACATCGCCACACGACATGTGAAATCACTACCCAGGGTAGGTGACACAATCCAATGTCGGCATCACACCAACTCATATTTCTTCTGTTCAGAGATCAAGGTAATCATGACAAATAAGTGGTGATCTAATTCAACTGAACAAAAACTGAGTTCGATTTCAGCATCTGTAGATATTGATCTTGCAATCAAAGCACTAAGGCTCGGTCATGCCGAGCTCGTTAAACACTTGGAAGCCACCGTCAAATAGCTTGGCTCATGGAGAGCAGCAGATGTGATAGCAAACCAGAGAGGTGGAGTTCTCGCTTCGGATGTTGCTGCACTACTGGGTGCATTCAAAGAGATCTCAGATGATCTGGCAAGGGCACGCTGCTACAAGGTGCATACTAAGTTCACGATACTCTCATCACTGACTCGATCTTCCAGGCAAGCAGTGTAAAAGATGATTTTGATTATCAATTTGCACAGATGCAGTTCAAAATGTGGTTTGATCGGATATTTACGCCTGTTGAAACAGAATCATCAGACTTAGCCGTGTTGGTCTCCTCTTGGGAATTTGCAGTGTTCTACAATGTTCTCCGAAACTTTCATGTGGACGTGCCCTCACTTGTCCTCTATGAAACATCTGCCGTCAAGGGCAACAACTTTGCCATTCACCTCATGCAACCCCTGTTCTTCTCTTCACCAAACTTTACATTTCAACAGTGAGTACCGCTTTCCTTTTTGTCATTACTAATAATCCAATAACGAGGCAGGGAGAAGCCGTGGGGTTTTCCCATGTTTCTGGAGGGACTTCCCTTCACATCACTCCATCCTTACTGAAAATTCGTGCCGAAGAACGATTGTATGGTGTTTTCTCGACAATTTCAGATTCTGTTCGTCATTTGCGAAGTAAGCTTGGATAAGTACGAGATGGACTGCAACCAAATGCTTGTTCAAGCGACTGCCCTTGCGTGTGCAGGGCAGTTTTTTTTATGTTCCAACTTGCAGCAAAAGTTTTTTCTCGTGGCCATCTACTTGGATGCCAATGTGGTTGCCTCCCGTTATATTGTAATGGAAACTGAAGGTGGTGATGATCACGACCGCAAGCCAGTCAGTGTCCACAGCTGTGTCGAATTCTGCTGCTTAAAGTGTACAGGTGTCTATTTACCAAAAAGATTTTGACCTCAAGAGAGCAAGTGACCAGGTAGAGCTTTTGCGAGAAATGTACAATCTGGCAGTATGTCTGGACATGCTGTTGGGCAAATTAGACCTGATCAAGAAAGGGCAACTACTTTCCTTCAAGGAAAAAACGAAAACCTCATGCTGGACTGCCATGCCACCAATGGACGAGAAAGGTGCACTGAGGGGTTAGTATACCGCCATGCATGATAGGATGTATGTCACATAGTTTTCTCTGTGCATACTTGTTTCATTTATTCTTGATATTCCCGCCACGGATAGTATACACCCTCTAGCTATACTAGCCCTAAGTACACTATTTGGGGCAAGATTTATTGCCGGTGTTAACAGGATAGTGGGAAACAAGTCTAATGAGGAATGACGGCAGCTCGGCCAACCATTCTTAATAAGGCTTTCTCATTGGGAGTATTAGGTGGACTCAGGATGGGTCACCATCACAAGCATTGTGATAACTACCTTTGTCATGTGGGTGCTTATTGATATTCGACTTCTTCTCTTGATTGTTTTGGCAGGTCATTTGCCATTGGACTTGGACCAATGCCGTTCGTCATCATTCCAGAAGTTGCGCCTTTCTATGTGTGTGTTCATGGTTGCAGAACCAATTCGTATCATATCCATTCCATTCTTGTAGGTTGTTTCTGCAATATCGTCGGTTGGGCTGTCCCTGAGCTGTCCATCACACATTCTGACTACCATGTGACTCTCTCACTCTTGACATAGGGCTCACAAACTTTTTCATCGGCCTTGTTTTCCTTTAAGTGAGGAACCTGCTTGCACACAGAGATCCAATGAAGGAAGGAAGGTTGTTCTACAGTGACCTCAAAAACCCTTTCCATAATAACCCTGACTGCGGTGCACTTCATGCACTGCAGGTCACTGTGAGAATTCTGCTTAGCTTTGGTGGAGTTATAAATAGTACACACTCTCGGCTACAGAAATGCTCTCTGGATCATGTGATTCGGTTCACATGCCATTGAGATACAACCATTTTAAAACAGCCAAGTCATGGAAAGGATTTTTGAGCTTTTGAAATGGCAACTAGGATCTCAGTCAAATCATTGATTACTTGTTGTTGTTTGTTAATACAAACAAGGATATACATGTAAATAGCATATCTGAGTTTCAAAAAGTTCACACACTTCTTGATTCTCAACTTCTATCATGGTTAAGTCCCTCTCTCTCACTCAGCAAAACACCATCCTTTCTTTGCTTGATGCTGGTCACTCTGGTGAAGCCATTGTCAAGCAAACTGGTGTCAGCCCTTCTGCTATATCCAAACTTCACTCTAAGAAGCATTCTACTCTTCCCAGAGCTATTGGAGGCCGTGGATCAGTGCAAGGAATCCAATGTCCCATATTCCTTGCTGATTGTTCTTCAGTTTCCACACAGGGTGGTTTTCAAACATCTGAATGGTAATAACATGGGAAAACTCATAGACATGCGGGAGGGTGAGTATATGTGCCAATAGAGTTTTATAAACTGATGCCTCTTTCTGGTTATGCAGGTGATGCAGACGATTGGTTCAATCCAGGCATGGTTACAACTGATTCAGATGCCATGGCAATGGGATCATCAAAGCTGTCTATGCATACCTCTTCACCAACCAATTTCTGCCGAGCCCAAGACACAGTCCTTGTATCCTTCATTCCAGCATCACATTTTACCCAGTCTATGCAGCCACCTCATTAGTCTGCTAAGAGACCTCCTCACTTCTTAAGAACTGGGGCCCGCAAGAAATGCAGACTTGATGAATTGCGCTCAGTTGATATGACACAAGCCCGATCCATGACCAACTCTAAGGGAATGGGTGATGATCATAACCCTAGTACTGGGATTGAGCTTACGGAAGAAAGTAAGCATACAGTAATGGTAAGCTCATCAGTCGGTCATTGCACTTATGGTCCAACTGACCTGCTAGGACAATATTTACACTGCCCTCAATAACCTCCAAATGGGATCATCCCTCGTCAATGTTATTGGAATTGCTACCTTTATAGGTCCGGAAAAAAGGACAAGTACCAACAATTAGTTCAGAGTTCCTTCTTCACATCTATCCCTGGGAAAAAAAACCATGTGATAATCATTGTAATTTCATCATCAAGTTGTGTATAATGGGCACTGTAATATACAACTTTGTTTCTATATTATTTTTTCCATATCCTTTTCTCTGCATTGCAAGTATACTTTTGATATATTTTTACTATACTTTCAATATGCTTTTACTGATTTTTTTGTTCTAGACTCTGATCTTAAATTTACATACATTTCTGGACATACAAGGAGAATTTGCATGGTCAATCAATGCAAAAAAATAAAACAATAGAACCACACATGTAATGTATGTCATGCATTTCGAGCAAATATAACCAAACAAAAAATATTTCACAGATCTTCCAGATCTTTCAATGGTGAAAAAATTGTGTATAGAATGATAATTAACAATATGATATTAAATACAAGTATGTATACCTAATTAAATTTTATCATAGACATATAACAAATACAATGAAATACTCCACCAAGGGCCAGAATATATGTGATTTACAATCTATATTTTTTTGAAAAGCCAATATTTATATTTATATACATTCTATTGTGTTTTGTAGCAACTAAAAATCTTCTTAGTGTCAGTATAAATGAAATCATATAATGATAACTGCAATAACATCTGAACTGAAAAACATAGTATGTTTTACTCATTTTTCTGCCAATATAAGCACAAATAGCTATTTCTCAAGAATGAAACTCAGTCCATTTAACAGCACAATCTTAAAGCTGTTTGGCCTTTGATGGACCTGCATGTTCTTTGTTTATATTTGTTACACACATCTATGATAAAATTTAATCTGTTATACTGTTATACATACTTTTATTTTCACTCATCATGTGAATTATCATTTTCTGCACATTTTCACCATTGGAAAATCTGTGAAATACTTACTCTTAAATTACATATTGTCCAAATGCACAATAAATATATAAATGGATTTAACAAATATACTAAAATTCTGTGTCTAACCAATATCTTATCCTGAGTTGATTAGATTAGACTGCCTAAAATGTGTTGTATTAATGTATTGAAATAGTCCCACTAGATTAATATATATATAACTTTGCATAGTTTTTGTTTTACTGCATTTATATCTCTCTTCCAAATTTTCATAAGTTGTACATTGTTCTATTTTACATTACATTCTCAAATTTGACTTTGTATACATTTTCACCATTGGAAGATCTGCAAAATATCTTTTTTTAATTATATTTTCTTAAATGCCTTTTCAATGCCTTTGTCTACTAAATATTTAATCCTGAGTACAGTTGATCAGACAAACAAAGGATATATAATGGTTTATAATGTAGGACATTTTATTATTGTTATTTAATTCAAACCAAGTGCTTTCATGACTAAAAGACATCCTTATACATATACTGTATGAGAGCATTTCTGCTAAAAAAGGCAAAGCAGATTAGAAAAGAATACTTAGGGACTGTAGATTAGAAAGAATATTATTGGAATTCCAGTGTGGGGTCAAGACATGCATGAACTCACACCATTGATGATTGCATCTCTCCATGATAATGTGGGGTGCCACTTGAAGAGCAATGAAAAGTATAATAGCTATGATACAATTCAGTTCATGATGAAAATCAAAACAGCAGATCACCTGGGCAGAAACAAATATATTGTGCAATGTGCCATAGGAATGCTGACATCTATACATGACTTGCCTACTAATCAAGCATCTTCATCTTTGTTGGGATTGGAAAGCAGACCAATAGGGAATGCAATGATGACAAGGTTAAGTGTCTGGGTGTGAATATCACAAGAAAAGGTTCAAGGTTCTACTAATTTACTATTATAATATATTAATTGTGCTTTGGCACATTTCTTATGAGATATCAAAATGTGGTCTGGGTGGTTATCATGATGGCACTATATTGGCACTTCATTGAATCTGTTTAAAGATTCCTTATCAACACATTATAATAAAATATAAGAAATGTGTTGTGAGTCATGTTTAATGTATCCACAACCCACCCCTACCCCCAACCATAATTACAAAAACTTGCATCAATTGTTTTTGCATAACTATATCATATATTGTGCTGTTTCTGTAATTTCTCATCACATAGACTGTTGAGATACATATGCAAATTGTATGAAAATCTTCTGCATGTAAGGGCATGTAATGTGTGTAATGAAATACTATATTGTTTCCTTTTTGCATTGTGATGGTTTATCAAGTCCACATTTTTCCACTCCTTTAATAGTATGCCCTTGTACAGATCTGTGCATCTTACCAGAGGCACTTTCTTCATTGTGTATGTATGCGGTGTTGTACAAGCTTTCTGCTGTGTCTAGTATCTTCTTTACTTTCATTGTATTCACTTGTCTAAAACATTAAGGAAGAACATGTGGGAAACCATGTCTGACAAACCTTTGGTGGCACTTATTTCGCCTGTGTGAATAGCTGTCATCAACTCCATTTTCTTTCCTTTTTGGGCTGAAAAAACCATGTGGCCTGCCTATGTTTCAAGCTCAGCCGCAGCTGCACAGCCACTCAAGTCCCAAATGTGCTCAGCCATTCATCCACGAGCACATTTTCAAGCTCAGCCACAGCTGCACAGCCACTTGATTCCCGAACAGGATTTAGTGGACACCAAAACTCACACCTCATATGCACCGTGGCAAATGTGACCAAACAAATGGCCAGGCCCTACATAGGGGAAAGTGGGCACACTCAAGTTACATAGCAATAACAAGTAATTAAGCTTGACAGGGCTGCTACTTCAATTAGTTTGAAGTATACTTGAGTGATTGCAATCAAACCCTTCAAAACAATGTGTGTAATGGTGCAATTTGGGTATCATGACATGTCTAATTGGGTCATTATTATTATAATCAGGGCCACACCTCCTACATCACCTCAATGAGCACAACAAGCTGCTCGCCAAGCTGAGCGGGAGCAATGTCAGATGGATTCACCACCTGGATGCTGCCACCCACAACAACAACCAATGCCCTTGGCACCTATTCCTAATGCCTTGATGGTGTGTTATCATTACACATCTGCTATGTATATGGTATATTGATTAAAAATTCAGTACCATCCTCTGGTACCCATAAATGAATATCCTGGCATATCACACCATCTGATTGAGCACCATCATGTTCAAAGGATGTGTTGGTTACGCTCACCCCCATTACTGCCCCCTGCCGAACCATTACCTTATTCAAATCCACCCTCAATGTGGTCATCTCATATTCTGAATCAGCATCAGGCATTTGCTCCACCACCTCAAAGTGGTGCTTTGGAACACAGAGTGGATTATAATGCTAGATTGATGGAAAACTTCAATTCTACCCATGAAAACCGGCGTAACAGAAGGTCCAACCGTCGTTCTTCTGCTGCTCAGTCTGTCAATGCTCAAGCTGGACCTGCATATCCTCTCAACTTTCAACATGAGCAGGACATAGAGCATAGGAGGCAGTTGGAATTACAACAACAGATACTATGTTAGCAAATAGAGCATCAGAGACAGTTGGAGCTGCAACTGCTAGCTCAATGTCAGCAAGAGTTGGTGGAGCGTAGACTATTGGAACAGCAACAGTGGGAGGCAATACATGAACAGGAGGAAATCCATCAGTCTCAGGAGGAGAATAGAATAAATCAGATACAACAGCTCTCTCAAGCGTTGACTGAGAATGCTCTTCGGGAATACAGTCAACGCTCTGGAGAACAGTACGAACAAGATCAACAGAGACAACAACAACGATCTGATGCTGGATCTCCATCTCCATCTCCTCCTCCTCCATCTCTTAGACCATCCATACCTAGGAGGCCATCACCAGGACCTGCTCCAAGGTCTCCAAGTCCATCACCTGCACTACCTGCGTCACCCCCTGATCCTGATCCATCTGATTCCAGTTCCAGTGACTCTGAAAATGCCAATGGTGATCCACAGCCTCCACATCGTGTCCCACCTGCTGGTAGAATATATACTGAGCCAGTTGGACTGCACTCTCTTGGACCTATGAACATTCAATGTTCCAATTGCCATGCTCTGCATTTCATTTCAGAGAAGCTCAGCAATTCGAGTATTCGCAATCCTCGCTTTGGAATGTGTTGTCTTCAGGGTCAAGTCGATCTGCCTCGCATACTACAATGGCCACGTGTTCTGCAGGAGTTGTTTGATGATCCTCGAGATGCCAAAGACTTTAAAAAGAAAATTCGACAATACAACAATGCTCTGGCATTTACCTCCGTTGGCACCGACATGGAGAATGCTGCCATTCAAGGCTCTGGGCCAGCATCTTTTCGCATTCATGGTGCACTTCACCACCTCATGGGAGCCCTCATACCACCTGATGGATTACAACCATCATATGCTCAGCTCTATATATATGACCCAGAGGAAGCGACTAACAGACGTGTCCAACGGAATCCTCAGCTTGATGGCACTATTTTGCTAGATCTTCACACCACTCTTACAGAAGTCCATCCTTATGCACCACTCTATCAACAGGCCTATGAAATCATGAGGGTGAGTAGTCACAATTCATGCAA
>JBBPNN010001208.1:0-11281 GCA_038090935.1 Hortiboletus campestris
ATCCAGGACTGTAAATTTCACACGCGGGGACCGTCAATATTTGCAGGCAGGACTTTCAGCCCGACCATCAAGCACGTTGACGGTCCCAAATTTACAGTCCTCGACTAGCGCGCTCGGATGAGGCTTACTCTGACGTGTCGCCTCCCACTCACAGACGCGAGTGAAGAAATGTTGAAATCCTCGATCGAGGACGACACCTCGAATGCGGGGGCGATACTTTCCCGGGTAATCGCTCCAAGTATCCTGTATCGAACTCGACTCGATACGGACCGTGCGGTACTCTCACTTTAGTCTAGGACACTTCCGTCCCAAAGCCTGGAGAATGACTGACAAGGTCAATTTAAACCAACTTATAATGTGTTTCATGGGACCTCTCCGTCTCAGATCTGGTCTAGTCCTAGACCGCTACCCTGACCGCCGCCCTTCCAAGGCCGTTTAGGGGACTACCAGCCGTAGCAGAAAGTAAGAAAGAAGGAGCACAAGGTGTACACGCACGATCCAACGAGAGGTGGCATAGGTATGGGTGAAGGCGGGTGGGAATAAGGAGGCTTCCTAGTATCGGCGAAGCCAGCCCTTTTGGGCCCGCTGCACTTCGTTCTTCTCATGTGGTACCACACCGGAACTAGCCGGTTTGGTTCACCACCCACGAAGGGATTTGATGAAACGACACTAACCACAGAGTGATCGGTATCCAGAAAATCCGATAGTATCTGGACCCAACTGGGTACCCAATGAATTCGTCGTCCTCTCTTGTCGGGTTGGTTAGTCTCTGGAATACTGCCCTCACTCTACTGACTCAGTGCACTTCCACAAGATGATCACAAACCTGAGGAATTATGATGGTCGATCGGCTAACACTCTTCCGGAGGAAAAACGACGGACAACTCTCCGAGGGTATTCTCATCTACCGCAGCGGCGTTTCAGAGGTGCGTCGTTCCTCCGTTCATTTCGACAGTCATCATCTGCAGAGTCAATTCAACATTGTCAGAGAGGTGGAACTGCCTCTGGTCGTCGAAGCGTTCAAGGGCTTCAATCCGCATAGACGCAAGATCACGATCGTCGTTGGTAGCAAGGGCCGTCACGCGCGTTTTTATCCCACCGAACAAGACAGCGCTGGGAGCGATGGAAACCCCCTACCGGGTACCGTGGTCGACCGCGGCATCACCGCTATATATGATTTCGACTTTTCCTACATTGTGTGTGATCGAGTAGCGCTACTGCTGCTGAAACCAATGCCAACACACGGGAGTGGGATGCAAGGCACCACTCGCCCTACCCACTACTACGTCATCCACGACGAGATTGGGTTCAAGGCCAACGAAATCCAGGGGGTTACCAACGCGCTCAGCTACACCTTTGCCCGGGCGACGCAAGCTGTGAGCCTGGTATCCCCTGCCTATTATGCCGACGTTGCTTGTCAACGTGGGCGATACTATCTGCCGACGCTCTTACACGGATACGTCGGCAAGGTTGGGACGACAGGGAGTGACGGTGCGACGGAGCAGAGTGTCATGCAGGAAGCGCAGAGGCTGTGGGGGTGGGGCGTGTCTGGGGCGTGTCTGGGGCGAGCCTCAAGGAAACCATGTTTTATCTTTGAGCTGGCTTTGTTAGGGGTTAGACTGCGCTTGGGATGCTCTTGGTTCGCTCTGGCGATGTTGTAGGATTCTAGATGCAACGTGGGAACATCCCACTCCCATGAGTCTGGATGCATGAGGTGGTGGCATCCCTCTATGCCTTCCCGAGTCCGCACGTAGGTGAGATCGAAAACGAAGAACAGACAATGAATCATTGATCATTGAGGCTGACATCGACCCTGACGTTTTGGACAGACATGCATGAATCGACCTCCAAGAATCCAAAACGCGTGGTGCATGGCCCAGAAAACGTGGGGAGGGAGTGAGGGAAGACACAGGCCATGTCGGAGTAACGGAATTCCGGTGTCGTTCGAGGGTCAAGAAGAGCACAGGGTGGGGGTTCGTTGGGCGTTGTGTATCAAGGGCTCGACCCCTATGAATCACTAACTGCAACGTGAAAGTCATAATCTGGACTTACATAGGTTCCAGATATGGTAGGAGTGGCCGTTGTGGGGGATGAGCGAATTTGACCAAGAGTGAACACGAGGACAGGGATAACCGGAGCGTTGGGAGAGGATCCACACTAGGACCACAAGTCAGGACAGTACTCGACGCAGAAGACACGAGGTGATTGCGCCCAGTCTATATCGAGAAGATGGAACGTGCAGAAAAGGGGCATACCGCGAGTGGCAGCAGCCACACACGCCATTCCCTGACTCTTCGAATTCCAGGAAACGCTACGTATTCTGGGCTGTCTGCAACAACGATGTGTACGTCCCGCTCGTGAGACAGGTCGAGGCTGCAATGTTGACGTCCAGGAAAGCCATAGAAATTCAAACCGAAAACAAAAATGAAGAGGTGTGGGGCCTCGCCTTCAGTCACGACGGGAGGCAGATCTTGGGTGGCAGTTATTCCGGAGGGTGGTTTCGGCGATGGCAAGTCGAGGACGGCAGGGAGGCGAGAACTATTCCCAACGCGCCAAAGGGACCTGTCTTGGTAGCAGTTGCCTCCAAGGATGGACGGTGGATAGTGCACGGCGACGGACCGGTAGTGGTGGTGAGGGACGCAGTGACAGACCAACAAGTACTCAGAGTGAGGGACCACACTGGTAGGGTTGACGGGATTGATATTTCTCCAGATTCGACGCGGTTCGCTTCGGCGTCAGCGGATGGGACGTTGCGCGTCTTCGGGATCATCACCGGAGAGAGAGTGCTCGGCCCAATTCAGCACGGCGACTGGCTGACTGCGGTCAAGTTCTCGCCAAGCGGGGAGTACATCGCGACAGCCAGTAGCTCAAGTCGTGCCCGAGTCTGGGATGCCAGCACTGGCAGTCGCTTGTCAGAAATCACCCGGTCCGAGTCCATCGACAGCTGGTCCCATTCTCCCGTGGCCTGGTCGAGCGACAGCAAACGTCTCTTCTTTGTCACCTCGGATGGCAAGGTGACGTGTCACGATGTAGCCACTTCCAACGTCGTTCGACAATGGCTTCTTCTCATCGACGGCCCCGGCTATTGCTCTCTTGCAACCAACGGAAGATTCATCGCGTGTTCCACACCTATTTCGCTCTCCTTTTGGGACTCCTCCTCATGCTCCCGGATTGGTTCCCCCATCTCAGTCGAGGGTGGAATTCACGGCGTTGCTCTGTCGTCCGACGACAGCTACTTTGCAGGTGGCGGACGCGGGAAGATCACCGTTTACACTCTCAGGCATACTCTGCCCAACGATATCTTCCTTGATGCAAGTATTCGATCGTATTATTCCCTACTCGGTGGTGGTCTAACTCTTCGCAGCCTACCTCTCGCCTCCCACTCATGCAAGTGAGTGACGCAGCGTTCAAACCATGGATCCAAGGTAACCTGAAGAACGCTGAGGCCATACTCTCGCGAGAGCTTGCGAATCCGAGCCACTACGCACTTTCCAACCGTGCTCTCGTGCGCACACAATTGAAGCAATGGAATACGGCGATCGAGGACGTGAAAAAGGCACCTCCACTCCCTCTTTGCGAGTTCTTCGTATTTACCTCATTACATCCTAGTCCCTCGCCATCAGACCGTCGGCCATAGCTCACATCGCACACGCCGTCGCATTGCTTGGCAAAAACGAAATTACAAAGAGGCGCGCACTCCAAACTTTCGATCTCGCTTTTTGTCATTGCGATACAAATCAAAACAAATTTCTCTTGCTTATAAAATTAAGTGTCCTGTTTCGTCGGACCTCCTCCCCAACTGACCTCATCTCCAACAGGCCGTCCTCTTGTTTGTATCCGGAGAACGCCAAGACGCAGTAGCGTGTGTCAATGATCTTGTTGCTGTTGCAGACGACAGTGCAAAGTACGGCTTCTATCAAGTATGTGCTATAATCCGATGCCGACCGGTTGGCATCACTGCTGATGTTTTTTCAAGGTCCTCGGAACTATGTACCAAAAGAAAGGCGATGTCCAGCGTGCAAACCAGTCCTTCAATCACGCACAATCTTTTTCCTCAATCCGAAGAGGCCTTCAGCTAGTAACGATTTCACTCGTAAGCATAATACCTGCATGACGCTGATGAATGCTCAGTTTTTTTTAAACAAGATATTCGGCAAAGCCTTTGGTGGACTCGAATTTGAAAACTAACGCCCCGGTGGAAATTTTTTTCCGCAATGCATATCTTGGAGGTTCCCTACTTTTCAAAATGGCGGACAACTTGAAGTAACACAGCTCCCGGATTCCCATTCCCAAGTGGTATGTTGTAGACGCTATTCAGACATAGACATGTGACTATGAGCTGACGATAGTTGGCCAATTTACCATCCTGTTAGTGCCTTTTTCCTAGTGTCTCTTAGCCAGCTTCTTGCTTAGAGAGTGTAGTACGAGCTGCCTGACATACCCAATAGCATCACCGTGCGCCATCATCGAGACTAGGGTTCTCACAGTGGCTATCTCGAGTGTGGTCTGGTGACGTGTCGCCTCCCACTCTCGGATGTGAGTGAAGCAGCGTTGAGACTCTCGATCGAGGACGACACCCCTGGGTGATCACATCTTCCAAGCATCTTGCATCGAACTCAACTCGACAAGGTACCTCCTTTTAGTCTAGAACTCTTCCGTCCCCAAGCCTGGAGAACGACAGGACCAGATCTACCAGCTTATAAAGGTGCGTGTTTCGTGGGACCTCTCTCCGTCTGATCTAACTTGAATCTAGTTCAGACCAGCTTCCTCTGCATGAAATGATGACCTCGTCGATTTACGTGATTTATAGCAGTGCGCCGCGGACTCGACGCGCGAGGATCGTGAGGGGACAAACTAGTGTTGCCGTCGAAGTGAATTACACACTCAGATCGGTTCTCCACAGACAGTAGCCTGATCTCGGCTTCAAATGATTGATAGTATCTGGACCCAACCGGGTACCCGATTCTTCGTCCTCTCTTGTCATCTCGGTTGACACGATACATCATGTATTACTAGTTTAAAACAGTCAAAGTAGCGTGTGTACAGTTTTTCTTGAATCAGAGCCAAGCTTGGTACCCCACATTTCGAAACTCCTCATGACTGGCCCAGGAACGACAAAAGCACCACCTGCGCCTTGATCAACGTCATAACCTTCCCAGCCATCTGCTTCCTCAACCCCACTCGAGACACACTCAGCACAGTCTGGGCCGCTCCCATTCCTCGCGGTGCCACTTGATCCTTATTCTTATTCATGTCCCTCATGCTCTCCCGATCAAACGTCACTCCAGGCTGAACTGCGAAAACTTCGAAATCGCCTGATATCATCTCAGAAATCATGTTACCGAACGTCCCAGCATGCGAAATGATGGACCATATTTTGTCGCCAAATTTTGAGGAGAATTTAGATGCTGCATCGGGCTGATGAGAAACGAGGCCTGCAACCATGACGATGTCGAGGAGCGTTGTCATGGTATGTTCGACTAGAAACTTTGGATCGCTGGCAAAAGTGGGCAAGATATGGGCGCGTGTAAGAGAACGCCAACGTCCAGATATGGCTTGTGTCTCTGTTTCCGTTTTTCCTTCCGCGTAAGCAGGGATGTTTGACAGGATTCGAATATCAGATAATCTCACCTGATTTCCGCAATCTCTGATACGTTCCCTCGATAAGCGAGTTGAGCCCGGGGTCGGAGGTCCATGAGGATACGATATGACACAGTAAATGTGAAAGGTAACCCTGGAATGCGATGTGGAGTAACAACGCAATGTCCTCATCACCCTCCACTGCTGCCAAATAATTCACCGTGACCTGACCAATCGTTCTAATGACACTTTCGCCAACGGACACTTTCGGCTGAGAGGCCGTCGCGCTCCGTCGCGCAAAGCCCTCAGCCACATAGTCGACCATCGTCATGGATGTCTGGTACACCTCCTCGTTAAGCTCCTGCAGCTTCTGGATGATATCCTGGTCTGCGTGTGTATCCGCTGTGGAGATGAATCGTTGCACGTTGTCCAACTGAGACTGACACGATCTATATTCGTGGCGCACTGACGCGAGCGCGGTCGATTGTTCTTGATAACTTCGCTGCAGAGCAGCGAAATCAGCATTAAGGCACCTAACCCTGTGGTCCTTTTCCTCCAGAAGTTTCTGCTTCTCTTCGAGTTTGCCTCGAACAACCTCGTACTCTCTTGACAGCGTTTCATAACGCCTACTTAATTCAGCAGTCTGAGAGGCGGAAGTTACATGGGATGTGGTAGTGATTGGCGGTGCCGCATCTGAGCGCTCGGATGCCCTGCGTCCTGGTGAAAGGGAGGACGAATCGACGATTTCGCGGGAAATGCCGCAAGCGGACTCTGACACCGCCTCATAGTATGCGGGTTCTCGCGTCCGCGAGGAGGATACATTCTGTTCGGCACCCTCGCGAGATTCTGCGGTGCTAGGTCCCTCGGAAGCTGGGGCATATTGCCGGGTCGTGTGCCCAGAGGCGCTCGACTGGTATCGCCGCACACTTTCTGACGATCGAACCAGCTGTCAGGAACCAGTTATGAGCTGGTATTCTTCCTCATGGAAAGTGGTATTCTCCCATCACCTTGTCGCTCTGGTGTACCCCGCCTGTCACATATTCCTTATCCTGAGGTATATATTCCGAAGACTTTGGCTGCGCTGACAATTCACGGTTTGCATCCACCGGCTGCCGACCAGGGCGAGCTGTGTCTTGGAAAGTATTTTCGAATTCTGGCCTGCCATCGTGATCTACGAAAGATCGGGACGATCCTCCATGTTCGAACTAATGTTTGGCTGTGAGATTGTCTTCATCCTCGTGAAGAAAGATGGTTCTTGTACCTTCATCCGTGACTGCCCTGATTCCTCGCGAGACATGCTCTCTTCATTCACCGCGTGTTTAGAGGAGGACGATGAATTGGTGCACAGATTCCCCGAAGACTTTCTGCTGGAAGACCTCATCATGATGACAGTGGTAGGTCCCTCTACAGCACGAATTGATATCTGAACGGGGATGTATCCGCTGAGGGCGTTGGGATATGTGCCGTCTCTACGCAAAGCGGAAAAACTAGGATGGGTTAGACTGGCTGAAAGATGCGGTTGCGACACCCTTTTGATTGTGGGGGAGAGCGAGTTGCATGGGGAGATTGCCAAAGTAGATTGCAGGTCTATTTTAGACCGCGAATGCTGCACATGGCAAGGTGGGAGGGGATTTGAGGGAGATAAGCGATCAAACCTGGTCAGAGGATCTCGTAGTCTACAGAAAACCCACGATCAACGCGCGCCGCGCATTGCGCAATCTCGGAGCATAACGAATGATGCTCCAAGGTTTATGAACCTTACTACAGCATGAGGCTGCCATTATCAAGACATTGCCAATATTGAGCCGAAACCCATTGCTGCTTTGCTTTTCTGGGTGTCCACTGGCATACACAACCCTATCACCTGTCCGAGTCGACGACTTTACTCAGGCTGCACCAAGCCGGCTATGCTCGCCCGGGAGCCGTACTCTGGCACACGCAAACTCGTTCTTGCGTTCGATATTGGTACGACGTACAGCGGTATCTCGTACTGCATCCTCCAGCCAGGACAAATTCCTGAAATCCGTGGAGTCACTAAGCAGAGTCTCCCACTTCTTTTCGTGCCGACCCATCTTGACCTTTTTCTAGGTTTCCTGGCCAGGCGGAAGGCCGCGGCGATGCCAAAGTGCCCTCCATCTTGTACTACGACGCTAGTGGTAACGTCAGAGCAGTTGGGAGCGAGGCTCTCAGCATGAATACAATCAACGATGCGGAGGAAAACGGGTGGACAAAGGCGGAATGGTCGGTCGCCAACCGTGCCGTGATACAGTCGAGATTTACTCATTGAATCCAGGTGGAAACTTCACCTCCGTCCCAAGCATCTAGCATCCGCCCATATCAAGGACGAAGACATACCCTCACTCCCGCCCGGAAAATCTGCCGTCAATATTCTGACAGATTTCATCAAGTACCTCTTCATGGCTGCCAAAACACATATCGAGGAACATCATATGGGATTTAACTGGACATCGATTGAAAATTCCATCGAGTTTGTTTTCTCTCACCCAAACGGCTGGGAGGGCCTACAGCAACAGAAATATCGTGAAGCAATTCAGGTTGCCGGTCTTATTCCCGGTCCCGAGGGGCAATCTCGTGTCCATATGATAACTGAAGGCGAAGCGAGTTTGCACTTTTGTGTTTCAAGCCTACGTGAAGACTTTACGAACATAAAATCTCAAGCAATTGTCATCATTGATGCCGGCGGAGGGACCATTGATCTGAGTGTCTATTCAGTGACATTCAACCCGATCTCCTGCGAAGAGATTGCCCCGGCTGAGTGTACGTGGCTTATTCTGACAACAGTGCACCTTCTTACACTTTTCCGTTTGAAGGTCGCCTACAGGGTTCAGTGTTCGTCACCTTTCGCGCGTCAGATTTGTTGCTAAGTTGATGGCTTTTTCTTCGAATCGTCTTCCGAGTAATGAGCTCGATAAATTCTAACAGGAAAACTTCAAGGCTCGTCTCACTGCAGCACCGAAGAGATGTGTGATCTTACACGCGAATTTGACCGATCAACGAAGCTCAGCATCCGCAGTGCTGACGAGCCTGTTTATCTCACGATTGGCCATTTTCGCTACAATAATCCACAATTTAACATTAAGCGTGGGGCGTTGAAACTGTCAGGGTATGTCGTCATGATTCCGACCATTATTCCCGGCATGGGCTGATTTCGTTTCCTCCAGCGAAGAGGCCACTAGCCTGTTCAGTGAATCCATCCAAGCTATCATCGACGCATTCGATGAGCAATGCAAGACTGCCAATAGAAGGAATAGAATGGTCACTGTGAGTTAAACCATTTTACAATCGAATCATAAATTAAATTGCAGTTTGCAGAGGGCGTTCCTCGTGGGGGGACTTGGGAGCAACGATTTCGTCTGGACTCGCCTTCGGTCGTATTTCAGGGCGCAAGGAATTGAGATCTGTCGTCCTGACAATGATATGTAGGCACTTCTTTCGGAACGTTCCCAGGATCTGCTTACACGTTTTAGAAACAAGGCTGTCGCCAACGGGGCGGTTATCTTCCACATCGATCGTGCTGTCAAGTCACGAGTTGCTCGTGCTACATATGGTGTTTCCTATACTCCTCGGGTCGATAAAAGTAACCCGGAGCATCTCCGCAGGAAGAACAAATGGAAAAAAGTGGCATCGGGTCACTATGTAGTTGATGGGGGATTCCGTCCATTTTTGCGCAAAGTTGTTTTCCCCCTTGGGCGTCGGATGGCCTTCTAAAGACTGACATAGCATCGTCTCATAGGGCGAACAAGTCGACGAAGCGAGGGAGATTCGTCACAAGTTCTGTTACATAAAGAGAAATCAGGCAGACTTTAAAAGAGACAAGCAGATGGTTATCATGTGTTATCGCGGCAATTCATCCAATCCGCAGTGGATCGATGAAGATTCGTGTGAGCCCCTTCCCACGTTTCCTGTAGTCGTTCTGAAGTAACACTTGTAGCATCTTTCGCTAAACTCGCCACAATGCGGGCGAATCTCTGCCAGGCAGCCAAGAATTCGCTTGCAAAGATAGGGGTTTCAGGCGAGGCCTACTACAAGGTCGGCGTTGATGTGGTTACATTCTTCGGGTCTACAGAAGTAACAGCGCAGATGGTCTGGAAGGACAATGTGAGCTGTTGACCTCTTTTCTTTTCTTTTTCTCTGATTGCTGCCATGTTCCCAGGGGATCGAAAACCGGTGAGCATTGGTGCACTTGATTTCTCGCATGGCCTAACATGGACTCAGAACACCAGTGACGATTGTCTACTATGATGACTGAGGTCTTTGCAGGGTAACCTGCAGGAGGGGATACCCTTTTAGGCAGTGGGGTTCGATATCCAATACATACAGAAGTTCGAAGTTGTTCGTTTAGCACAAACAAAGGAATTATTTAATCTCATTAATAGGGTGTTTCAATGTTGAAACTGGTGTCGATGGTTTTGCAAAATGGATTTCAACTTCATTGACCCGAGAGTCCTCTTTTTGGTTGTCATGATTTGGTTTGAGCTAACAAATGAACTCAGTCTTAAGTACAAGATACTAGACTAAATACTAAACAAACCTGATCAGTGAACTGAGTAAGGGGTGTAACCCTTTAGTCAAATTTTACATACTTGCAGGTACTAGATTTAAGTGATAGATTCCCCTACAACACAAATCAATATCTGAATGGGCTGAGACCATTGGGAAACTTGGGATATATACTATCTCTATGCAAAGCAGAAAAGCGATGGTGTGACCCGAGATTGGCTGAAAGATGTGGTTGCGAGACCCCTTGATTGTGGGGGTAGAACGGGTTGCGTGTGGAGATGGCTGGAGTAGACTGCACATCTATTTTAGGCCACAAATGCTACGAGGGGATTTGAGGGAGATAAGCAATCAAGTCTGGTCAGAGTATCTCATAATTGGAAGAAACCCCGATCAACACGTGTGCAACAAGCATGATGCAGGATCGCTAGCGCTCGTTGTGCGACCTCGGTTAAACACGTTGAATACTAGAACTGAGAGAGAGAAAGACAAGTGATGTGGATCAGGTGATGACAAAACTTCACCTAAAAGAGAGACGACATTGGGAAGAAAAATAGGAGTGGTGACGCGAGAAGCTATGATATCCGACGGATTACAATGAACTTGGATTCAGGATCTAAGCCCGTGCATTGGCCCCAGGGGTTAGCGTCATGACTCACACGATGCGTGACAAATGAAGGTTTATGAAACCTTACCAGCATGAGGCTGCCATTATCAATACAACTGAGCGGCGTCCACCGTGGACGCACGTATAGCCCTATCACCTGTTCGAGTCGACAACTTTACCGCACCTTTATCCTTCAACACAGACTATGCTTGCCCGGGAACCGTACTCTGGCCCACGCAAACTCGTTCTTGCGTTTGATATTGGTACAACATACAGCGGTATCTCGTACTGCATCCTCCAGCCAGGACAAATTCCTGAAATCCGTGGGGTCACTAAGCAGAGTCTCCCACTTCTTTTTGTGTCGACCCATCTTGATCTTTTTCTAGGTTTCCTGGCCAGGCGGAAGGCCGCGGCGATGCCAAAGTACCTTCCATCATATACTATGATGCCAGTGGTAACGTCAAAGCAATTGGGAGCGAAGCGCTCAGCATGAACACAATCAACGATGCGGAGGAAAACGGGTGGACGAAGGCAGAATGGTCGGTCACCAACATGATAGACTCGGAATTTACTCAT
>JBBPNN010001209.1:0-11255 GCA_038090935.1 Hortiboletus campestris
GCTCGTTTATGGGCTTCTGCAATTTCTATAGGAAGTTCATCCCCGATTTCTCTAACATTGTACAGCCGCTTCTTTCTTTGACGAAGAAGAATGCTGCTTGGCAATGGTTGCCAGATCACGAGGCTTCTTTTCAGAAACTCAAGAAGGTGTTCCTCAGTCAGCCAGTATTGTGATACCCCGACACTGACCATCCGTTCTTTGTCATGACAGATGCTTCTCTTTGTGCATCAGGTGCCGTCCTGATGCAAAAGGATGGCAACGGGGATCTCCACCCCTGCGCCTACTACTTGAAGACTTTCACTCCGGCTGAGTGAAATTACAATATCTATGACCGCAAACTCCTCGCTGTCATACGAGCCCTTGAGGAATGGTGACAATACCTCACGGGCACCAATCACCCGGTCACAGTGATTACGGACCATAGGAACTTGACATACTTCAAGTCTCCTCAAAACCTCTCTCGCCGTCAGGCTCACTGGTCGATGTTCTTGCAGGACTTCGACCTCCACTGGGACAACCAACCTGGCTCTGCCATGGGTCCCGCGGATGCGTTATCTTGTCAGGATGTCATCGACACGTCTGCTGACAACACTGCTGTCACTCTTCTTCCAGACATTCCTGAACCCACGGACGTCTCCGATGTTATCATTGGGCAACTAGACATTGCCTTGGCTAGCAAGATTGCTTGCCATACTGCCGAGGATCCTCTCGTCTCTGATGCCGTGAAAGCCTTAACCGAAGGCGATTCACTCTTCCCCCGTGCTTCCCCAAAGGATTGGACTTTCCTGGATGGTGCCTTGTACTTTAAGGGCCGTCTCTACATTCCTGAGCCTGCCCGACAGGACCTTGTACGGTCCCTCCATGATTCGCCCACTGGGGGTCATGGAGGGTATTTCCACACCGTTCACCTTGTTCAACGCGATTATTGGTGGCCTGGTCTGACCACCTTTGTTTGCTGTTTTGTTGCTGGTTGTGCTGTTTGTCAGGCGAACAAGGTCAACACCCATCCAGTGGCTCCTGGTATTTGTCCAATCTCCTCCTCCGCGAGTCGGCCATTCCAGCAGATCTCCTGTGATATGATTACCGACCTCCCCCTATCCTCTGGTTTTGATTCTGTGCTGGTCGTGGTCGACCATGGGCTTACTAAGGGGGTGATTTTCATCCCTTGTAATAAATCTATCAATGCGGCAGGGATAGCCTCCCTCTTTTTCAAACATGTTTTCTGCTGATTTGGTCTCCACAACAAGGTCATCTCTGACCGGGGACCTCAATTCGCTTCCGCCTTCGCTAAAGAGCTTGCCTGACTCTTATCCTACGATGTCGCCCTCTCCACTGCCTACCACCCTCAAACTGACGGAGAGTCTGAACGAGTTAACCAGGAACTCGAAACCTATCTCCGCATCTTCTGCCAAGGAAACACTTTGAAGTGGGCCGAACTTCTTCCGATGGCTGAGTTCTCGCATAACTCAGCTGTCCATTCTGTTACTAACGTAACACCATTCTCCTTGATGCATGGGTATGAACCCCGTGCCTACCCTCCGATTGGGACCACCTTTCTTCCCGCCCTGGAAAAGCAGTTAGAAATTCTCAATGCTGCACGAAAGAAGGTGACCACCACTCACGCTAAAGCTGCTCAGACCATCAAGGAGCGCATTGGAACGAAGTTTACCCCCTGGAAAGTAGGAGACAAGGTCTGGCTTGACTCTCGAAACCTCAAGTTCAATTTCCCTTCTCGCAAGCTTGCTCCCCGCTGCGAAGGACCATTCAAGATCGACGCTGTCATTTCCCCTTACGCCTATAAACTTCATCTTCCTCTGACTTGGAAGAAACTTCACAATGTCTTCCACGCCTCCCTCCTTTCAACCTTTACCGAGACAGATGAACATGGACCAAATTACTTCAATCCTCTGAAACAACCTTAAAGCGAGTGCTTAGGTTGCCAACGATACTTGGACTCAAGAGAGTAAGAGAAGAGACTTGTCAGGTCAAAAGAGTCCTTCTTATAATGCTTTAGGGGTAAGCACCAAGAGAACTAGACTGGAGTTCTCTGGTGGTGGCATCAAGCCTTAAGTACCTACTGGAGGTATGTACATGTTTGGAGCGTATCTAATGATCCAGTGACTAATGGGGAATAGGGCATAGGGTAGAGATCGGAAATGAAAGGCATAAGGCCAACACATGGTGTGGAAGAATGGAAGAGAAGCATGAACATGAGGAGAACGTGTGTATGAAAGAATGGAAGGGAAGCGTGATCAAACGCTTCCGTGAAGAAGTGAAACATAAGAAGTGTGATAAGGGAGAAGACGAGAAGTCTCGTGCGTGAAACGGAAGCAGGGATGAGTAATGGCACGAGAAAGGGGTGAAGGATGAGAATTGTCTGTGGGTTACGCAGAAAACGATAAGTCCACGAACATAGGGGTAAAGATAGGGGCTTGAGAATATACCGATCGTAACATCCTCCTTCCGAAGTCATTGAAGGAGAAGAGGAGTATGAAATCGAGACCATCCGTTCCCACAGAGGATCTCCTGGACACTGCCAGTTTCTTGTCTCTTGGAAGGGTTACTCTCGTGCTGAGGATACTTGGGAACCGGAATTGCATCTCTCGCATGCAAAGTACATGCTGTGAGCATACAAATTATCCAGACCCAAGGAATTTGCTATGGTGACTTCTCCCTAATCCTCGACGTTCCCGTCGTCACCTCCGGCTCCACCCCATCCTCCTCCACCACTGCCCCAACCTCCAGTTACCCCATCACCCCACTTCATGGTTTGATTGTTCGAGAGACTAAACACTTTCCACGCCTCCAGCCAAGCTGGATCCTCCCATCCCTTCTTCCCTTCATGTATCCAATGAGGGTTGTACGCCATAACCTCAAAGGATTTCCTCACTATCCGACAGGGTTAACGCGTTCCCTCGACGTTAGTGCATTAACTCACTAAACTGCCCACATACCACTATGGGCACCCGACGCTCCGACACCCTCTCCTGGAGATCCAGGATCCCCCACGTCAGAACTAGGATGACCAGCATGGTCACTGACACCAAACACAAAGTGATAAAAGAGATTGTTACAAGAAGGAATTGATACATGGGGATTTCGCTGAAGTCCTCACACACTTCATCACTCATCTTTTATCTTTCTCTTTAGTCACCTTATCTCCTTCGTGCTGTGTCTGCAGTCGGCAGTCTGCAGTCCACAGTTCACAGTTCCGACTCCACCCGATCCTGTTTTGTTCCGAAGAAGCCACAGAATCCCACTTTCCCTGTGCTTCTTTCTGCTTCCGTTCCATCCAACTCCTTCCGACCTTCCCGATTTGGATTCCTCCTGGGTATTTAAGCGCCCAGTAATTCTGTTTATTTACTCAGTTTCTTTGATTTTTCTTATGTCTTCTCTCCCCACCGTAGAACGTTCCACTTCTCCTTCGACCCCAGTTATTCCCCTTTCCTCTCTCGCTCAGTTTCCCATCCAGGAACGACATGTCATCTTCGTGTCAATCCTCGAAGACCCAGCAGTGCTCCTCCCTATTGAACAAAGCATGGAGTTCAGGAATAGTCGGGTGATCCTCACAGAAGGTCTCATTCGCCTCTACCACAACTACTCCCGTGGTAGACTCCATCTGGCAACGACTGCCAACATTTCACCCGCCGACTCCCTTCACTGGAACCAGCGACTCATTGCCCAGCGGTACAAGGTTCTCCACCTCTTATCCAATACCAACTTCTCCCGCTTTTTCCACCTCATCCCCGAGGAAATCATGCAGCGAATCTTCACTGCCGCTGCTGGACTCTGTACTGAGGAGCAACGAGCCCAGCTCATCCCAGTTGTTACGCCCCCTTCTCCCGAGGTCTCGGACTCCTCCACCCTCGAGTCATCTTCCGTCGACTCTACTCCGAACCTTGACTCCTGAGTTGCTACTGCAGCGACCTCGGAAGAAGGCCAATCCCCTGTGATGCCGGAACCCATTCCAGTACCATTCCCACTTCACCGATGCCAACCCACACCTCCCCCTGACCTCGATTTCTCTCAGCTTGCCATCCTGCTCGAACCCATATTCCGAGCAACTAACAACTGACTTGCCACCACAACTGTCCGAGGAGTTGCACTCCCTCGACATCGCAATTGCTCAGCTGTCCGCTGCTTCGTGTGCGGCAGCCCCAGCCACCTCCGTCCCTACTGCCCCACCTACCAGTGCCCCCACTGTAGGCGCTACGCTCCCAGACATATTCAATCCACCTGTCCGGTGTACCTCTCCAGAGCCAATGGCATGGACCCCGACAAGACCGACAGTGACGATGGAAGTGTTGGATTCTGAGATGGTGTCTCAGACATACAACAGGGGTAATGTTACAGAAATTCCCTGGATGTCTGAGGCCGAGGAACATGAGTTTGCCTCGTGGATTACTGCGTGGGAACCTGAGGACTCCGATTCCAATTTCCTCTGTTTCTTTGACCTTTCTTCTGATTCCTTTGATCCTTAGACGGAGTTCCGTTCTTCTTCTGATCTTCTCTTCCATCTGGAACTCCTGATTCTTTGCACAGTCCACAGTATGTCTTCCTTTTGTTCCGTTCTGTTCTGTTCCTTTCTGTTCCTCCCCTTGACCCAGTTTCCTTTATGGACGTATCCCCTTCTAGAACGGCATTCTGTTGTTCCATTTCCCTTTTAGGACTCCTTATTCAGGGTCCGCTCCTAGCTATATAAATGCCCGCTGTACTTGTACTTTTCCCCAGTTAGTTCTACGCAATACAAGTGTAGTATCTAGCCCAATCCGCTTGTAACTTGCAAGTTACTTGTTGAGACCCCTTTTCATAGTCTCTACGCCTACAAAGCGTCGTAGACTCTTTGATTCCTCAACAAGCTTAGTGGGTAATGTAGGACCACTAGCTGAAACCTTCCGACTTTACCCGTTGTTCGTCACGTGACTCTCGCCAATAAAGCTAGGTTCTACGCTTAGCGTAACAAGGACATAACTGGCTTACCTGCTACAATCCATTGATTGATTGGGTTTCAAGCAGTATCTCGTTCCATTCACCTGGACAGGACATGCCAGCACCACTGAGCTCTCCTCTGGCTGACCCCACCCCCGATCCACCGCGTTTCTCTGACTGCAAGGCTCCGCCCATCGCGATTATCAGTGCACCTGTGTTTGCACTGGCCTGTTGCCTTGAGGGCTCCATCCAATTCAGCCTGCAACTCCGCCCCCAGGAGAGTACTCTCCACTCCACTTCTACCGCTCCCGACAACATTGATCTCTCTGGCATACCTCCGGAGTATCACGACTTCGCCGATGTCTTCAGCAAGAGCAAGGCCTCTATCCTTGCTCCACATTGCGAGCATGATCTGAAGATCAACCTGGAAGAAGGAGCTTCGCCTCCACTGGGCACTACCTACTCCCTGTCACCCTCTGAGCTTGGGTCCCTCCAGACGTTCCTCAATGAGCACCTCACCATGGGTTTTATCCACCCTTCCTCTTCTGCTCACGCTGCTCCGGTCCTCTTCGTCTGCAAGAAGGATGGTTCACTCCGTCTTTGCGTTGACTTCCGAGGACTCAATAAGATCACGCAGAAAGACCACTACCTGCTCCCATGTATCTCCAACCTCCTAGACGCTCTGAGCCATGCAAAGATCTACACCAAAATCGACCTCTGGCATGCCTACCATCTGGTCCACATTGCAGAGGGAGACAAATGGAAAACGTCTTTCCATACACGCTATGGCTCGTATGAATGGCTTGTCATGCCGTTTGGTCTAACCAATGCCCCTGCGGCGTTTCAGCGGTTTGTAAATACCATCTTTGCCGATCTTCTCGATGTTTGCATTGTAGTCTACTTGAATGACATCCTCATCTACTCCGCGGACAAGGCCTCCAACAAGGAGCATGTCCGAGAAGTCCTTCATAGACTCCGCAAACACAGACTTTATGCCAAACCCGAGAAATGTGAATGGTCCACTGACTCCACCGAATACCTTGGATATCAGCTCTCGCCCTCCAGGCTCACTATGTCCCCGGAGAAGGTCCAGACAATTAAGGACTGGCCTGAGCCTCATAAGGTCAAGGACATTCAGTCCTTTTTGGGTTTCGCGAATTTCTACTGCTGTTTTATAGACAATTACTCCAACATTGTCACTCCTTTGACCTGTCTCACCCACAAAGGTACTCCGTGGAACTTCAGTGACTCCTGTCGCTCCGCCTTCCGCAGGCTTAAGGAGGCTTTCACCTCCGCTCCTATCTTGACCCATTGGGTCCCTGACGCTCCGATGATTGTAGAGACCAACGCCTCCGACTATGCTATCGCTGGCATCTTCTCCATCCGTTGCCTGGATGAGGAGATTTGCCCTGTTGCCTACTACTCATGGACTTTGTCCACTCCAGAGCTCAATTACAATACCCACAACAAGGAGCTACTCGCCATTCATGAGTCCTTCCAGACTTGGCGACATTACCTCGAAGGCTCCGCAACTCTGGTTGATGTTGTCACCGACCATAAGAACCTAGAGTACTTTGCTACCACTAAGCTCCTGACCTGCCGGCAAGCGCGCTGGTTGGAGTTCCTCTCCCAGTTCAATATGATCGTCCGCTTCCACCCTGAACGACTTGGCGTGAAACCTGATGCCCTCACTAGACGCTGGGACGTCTATTCCAAAGAGGGGGATAATGACTACACTCACGTCAACCCTCATAATTTCTGCCCCATATTCACGCAGGAGCAACTCGCTGCATCCCTCCAAGCCACCTATCTTGCAGCTCCGGTCCTCCAGACTAGCACTCTCTTCAATGTGGAAACCCTCCACAGCGATATCCTCTCCACACTCCCCTCCGATCCTTTGGCCTCCATTCACCTGTCCTCCATTGAGCCCTCCGACTCTTGCTGGTCAGTCGACACCAACAGCTTCCTCTGTCTTGATGGTCACATCTACGTCCCTGACTCAGGTGATCTTCAGCTCCGTGTCCTCCAGTACAAACATGATCACCCACTCTCCAGACACTTCGAACAGAATCGGACCTTGGAGCTAATTTGCCGTGAATATACTTGGCCAGGTATTAGAACATTCATAAAAGACTACATTTCGTCTTGTACATCCTGTGCCCACACGAAGGTTCCAAGGCACAAGCCATATGGATTATTAAAGCAACTCCCCATCCCCGAGAAGCCGTGGAACTCCATCTCCATGGACTTCATCGAACAGCTTCCCCCATCCTCTGGATTCACCTCAATACTTGTAGTCGTGGATCACCTCTCGAAACAGTGTTTGTTCATCCTGACACATGACATGATTACATCCCCGGAGCTAGCCAAGCTGTTCCTACTCCATGTCTTTTCCAAGCACGGAGTTCCCTCCCACATCACCTCTGATTGAGGCTTGGAATTTGTATCCCATTTCTTCCACTCACTTGGAAAGGCCCTAGATATCCAGCTCCACTTCACCTCCGGTTACCACCTGGAAGGAGACGGTCAGACAGAACGAATGAACCAGACCCTAGAACAGTACCTCAGGATCTATTGTAACTACCAGCAAGATAACTGGTCCGAACTCCTACCCCTTGTGGAGTTCGCATACAACAATGCTCCGAACACTACCACTGGGGTATTCCCGTTCTTCGCCAACAAGGGTTATCATCCAAATATCTCTGTTCACCCCGAAAGGGACTTGATCTCTGCTAGAGCATGAGAATATTCTGTAGACCTCGACTCCCTTCATCAGTTCCTCCGAGAAGAAATGGCTGCTGCCCAAGTACGATACCAAGGACCCACGGATGCCAAATGAACACCGGCACTAGACTTCAAAGTCGGTGACCAGGTCTTCGTCGAAGCAAAGTATTTCCACTCCACTAGGCCCTCTAAGAAACTCTCTGAAAAGAATTTAGGGCCGTACAGTATCATCGCACAGGCAGGTACCCACTCCTTCACCCTCCGACTCCCCGATTCCATGAAGTCCATACATCCAATCTTCCATGTCTTCCAATTGGAACCCTCTGTTCCCAACACCATTCCTAATCGCATGCAACCCCCACCACCTCTGATCGAAGTAGATGGAGAACCCGAGTTCGAGATCTCCGAGATCCTCGACTCCAAGATAGATTGTCGACGAAGGAACTGCAAATTACTCTACCTTGTGCGTTGGTCCGGATACAAAGGTACTGACAAGGAGACTTCCTGGCTCCTAGCCACAGAGCTTGGTCATGCCTCCAAACTCGTTCATGACTTCCATCTCCAGTATCCAGACAAGCCCGGCCCTCACTCCGATGTTTGACAAGGCAAGAACAATTTTATATTACAACCATCCTCATTCACTATCTACTCCGATTCGTTGTTCCATTCCTCCGTCCCCATCTCCACCTCCATCTCCATCTCCGTCTCCATCTCCGGAGGCACCGGTACGTCCAGACCACGCAACACCTCCACCTTGCCCTCCTCCAACTCCGCGTCGACCTCCAAGTCCTCTGAGTCCTCTCGGTCGCTGTATACCTCCATCACCTTCAGCTCCACGAGCTGAGCAAGGTATTTGTTCTGATCATCGAGGCGACGATACAGACCTCACAGGAGCTCGCGGAGCTCTGTGGTGACCTGTGGAGGGAACACTTGTTCCCCTCCGATCGCCACCCCTCCCTGCTCCGCCATCTTCTTTCCACTCGGCCCTGCCTCCGTTTCCTCTGTCGTCTGCACCCTCTTCTTCTTCTCTCGTGGCGACTCCTCCTCCTCCACCCGTTTCCTCCAGCGCTCCAACTTCCCCTTCACCTCCATCCCAGGCCGCTTGCACTTGATCTTCGCCTCTTGGCAGGCCACACAGGCAGTAGACTTGCCAGGCCCAAGTTCACACTCAAGCCCACAGGCCGTGCATCTGGTGCACTCCGGGAGCCCTTTTCCCTTCCCCTTCGCAGCGCTCTGCTCCGCTTGGACCTCCTCGGCCTTGTGGTGGTTAGCGTGCTCTGAGGATGGGTAAACACTGCGCTCACCTGTTTTTTTGCCACCTCCTCCGTGTTGTGCCTTTTCGCCTCCGCCGCCGCTTCCTCCTCCGCCTTCTTCTGCACTGCCAGCGCCTCCGCCTTCTTCCGATCCTCTTCTGCCTTCTTCTCCTTCACTCGGCGATGCCACTCGAGGTACTTCGCTCCACAGAGCTCATTGTCGTCGTCGGCGCACTCCACAAGGTGCTCATCAAGCCAGGTCTTGATGTCGCTGATATCGGACATGGTGGTTTGGGATGAAGAAGCATGGACTGGGCAACCCTGGACTTTATACGCCCCTGCATCAATCAACAAACATTTGGACTCTGATTTTCCAACTCCGCATTGTTCCTTGCTAAGGCCTTCAGGAGTTCAGGTCTAAGAGGGGGATACTGTCATATCCCAAAATATTACAAGTCCAACTCCGTCCTCCATCCTCACCTCCGTACCAACTCCGGTACAATTTCCCCTTAGGTACAACCCCTGACTCTTGGACCTCTTGTCCTATCTCCATCTCATTGTTCCGTTTCAATCATATGACCTTTGTTCCGTAATAGTATTAGTCTTACTTCCTCTGACCTGTGTTTCGCTTAGGAGCACAGCTCTGGTATTCTCATACCCAGAGCGCAGCTCCGGTAATACTCGCGTTCCGATCTTTCTTACCAATCCCTTACACTCCGTTACTAATCCTATGTTTCCTCCGAAGTATATAAACTCCTAGAATTCCATCTTGTATTCTTTAGTTCAAATATTAACTTAGATTCAGCTCCTCTCTTGAGTCTTGAAGACTCTCCTCCAATTCCGACTCGACTTCACTGTTCAACAGTGTTAAGTCTTACCTCTGACCCTCTGACCCTCCAAATCCAGGACTGACTCTGACAAGGGCGCAGCACATATGCTGAAGCCAAGGTCCCACATGCCTCAACTAACTCCAGAGTTCCAGAGTTTACTCGGAGTTGACCCGTTCTTAACAGTATATTCGAACTCACACTTGTCAAGAGTCTTCTAACATCATGGCCACTCATACTACTTATTCACAGACTCGTGCCATAGGCACCACCAATCCTCCCTTATCTCCTAGATACAACCCTCTCAACATCTTCGAAAGTAGTTGTCAAGGTCCTGACCTTGTAGACCAATTCCGGAGCTTCTCCACTCGTCGTACCCCCGCAAATTCTGCCTCTCAAGCACGTCCCGCCCAGCATTCCCCAACTCCGGGCGTGCACATCATCGAACTCCCTGATGATGCAGAGAACTCATCACAAACGAGTCACCGCTCAAGAGAGCATTCCTTCCGTACTCCGCCTAACAACAATGGTCCTTCCAGAGGTCCGGACGACCCCGGAAATGATCCCTCCAACGGTGATTCCGATGATCTGAAAGATGACCTATTCCCCGACCCCAACAATGATGACGACGAAGACGAGGATGAACAAGTTCCCCGCGACACCCTCGCGCAGCTCGCGAGCGCTATCCGCAGCCTCACTCATTCCTCTCATCATCCCACCTCCGACTCTACCCCACGCACCAAAGTCCAGGAGCCAGACCAGTTTGACGGGACAGATCCCCGCAAACTCCGGGCATTCCTGGCCCAGTGTGAATTAAACTTCCAAGATCGCCCTAAGGCTTTTGTCTCCAACTGCACTAAAGTCACGTTCATGCAGTCATACCTGAAGGGCATGGCCCTGGAGTGGTTCAAACCGGACTTACTCCAAATGGCAGATCCAATGCTCCGTCCTATCTGGATGGATGACTTCAAGGAGTTCGTCTTGGAAGTCCAGATGAACTTCAGTCCGCATGATCCTGTCAGAGATGTGGAACACCAACTCGACCACCTTTCTATGAAGGATGGTCAACAAATCAACAAATACGTCATTGAATTCAATAGGATTGCTTCGCAAGTCCGAGGTTATGGAGAAGGTGCTCTCCGGCACCACTTCTATAATGGTCTCCCCGACCGCATCAAGGACAAGATCTCTCGTGTTGGGAAGCCCCCCACCCTCTCTGATCTCTGCAACCTTGCCCAGGCCATCGACGCATGCTATTGGGAGTGCAAGTCTGAGATGAGCCGTCAAGCAAAGCCATCCGCCAACCCGTCTTCCTCAAAGTCCTCCGACAAATCCCCCGCATCTTCCAGCTCCGGCCCCAAGGACAGCAAGGAGTCCAAGGGAAAGACTGCCAACACCTCCGCACACTCCACGCCCAAGCCCGACCTTTCCTCTAAGTTGGGAAAGGATGGCAGACTCACTACTGAGGAACATAAGCGCCGCTTCGACCTCAAGTTGTGTATGTTCTGTGGTCACGCAGGGC
>JBBPNN010001210.1:0-11252 GCA_038090935.1 Hortiboletus campestris
CCTTGGATGGGAAATGCAATGATTGCCGAAACCTCTAACGGCTCATAATGTAGACAGAACCGTCAACCAAGGAGGTTTAATATGAACCTATCAGTGCTGGTACTTGCAGCATATTTCCCCTTGTAGATCCAATTGTGTTCAAAAAGGTGTTTGGCAATAATGACAGAGATATTCTTATTTGTACGACCTGTAGCCTTTGTACTGGCAGGGAAGTTCTGGCCGGCAATCCTTTCATGGAAGAGAATGACTCGATCGGCTGGATGCTCGATAAGCCAGGTTGTGAGGGAATCCGTCAGATGTGGATGTTGCTCCCACTTGACAGAGTCGGTGGTACTGGTTGATGAGGCTTCGATCTCAACTTGGTGTCGAACGAGAGAGCCAGCTTGGCTGACAGGCACTGTGTTTTCTTGATAATGCAGCTGGCCCCTTCACTGGCCTCTGGTACCCTGCCGTCCACCACAGTTGGTATCAGCTGATGAAACATCCTGTCCTTTTCCTTTGCTGGGGGGCTGGGTGGGTGGATTAGAGGCCATAGTGGGCCTGGTCTTAAGGGCTTGCAGTTGCACAGAGTGCCTCATGCAAGGCTGGTGGGGAGGTATACTGGTTTTTCAAACTCCACCGCAATCTTACAACAAATTGGTTCTGGCTCGACTTAGCTGCCTGAGAAACTCAGGAACTTTGGGAACTTTGAATGTCACTATTGATGCATGGGTACAAACCCTGTGCTTACCCCCTGATTTTCTTCCCACCTTGGAAAAGCAGTTAGAAATTCTTGATGCTGCATGAAAGGAGGCCACCACCACTCACGCCCAAGCTGCTCAGACCATTAAAAAGCACATTGGAACAAAGTTCACCCCTTGGAAAGTAGGAGACAAAGTCTGGCTTGAGTCTCAAAACCTTAGATTCAACTTCCCTTCTCACAAGCTTGCTCCCTGCCATGAAGGACCATTCGAGATTGACACAGTCATTTCTTCCTATGCTTACAAACTTTGTCTTCCTCCGACTTGGAAGAAGATCCATAACATCTCCCATGCCTCCCTCCTTTCTACCTTTACCAAGACAGATGAACATGGACTGAATTACTTCAATCCTCCTTCTGAGATCATCAAAGGAGAAGAGGAGTACGAAATCAAGACCATCTGTTCTCACTGAGAATCTCCTGGACACCATCAATTTCTCATCTCTTGGAAGGGCTACTCTCATGCCAAGGACACCTAGGAACCAGAATTGCATCTATCCCATGCGAAGTACATGTTGCAGGCATACAAACTCTCAAGACCTAAGGAGTTTGCTATGGTGACTTCCCCCTAGTGCTCATCATCACTGTTGTCACCACCTGCTCTGCCCCATCCACCACCACCACCTCCCCAACCTCTGATTATCCCATCACCCCACTTCATGGTTTGATGATTCAAGAAATAGAAAACTTTCTGCTGTTCCAGCCATTGAGGATCCTCCCTTCCCTTCTTCCCTTTGTGGATCCAATAAGGGTTGTATGTGATAACCTCAAAGGATTTCCTCACTAGCCAACAAGTCAGCATGTTCCCTTGACGTTAGCACATTGGCTCACTGAATTGCCCACGCACCACTATGGGCACCCACTGTTCTGACACCCAGTCTTAAAGATCTAACATCCCCCTTGTCAGAACCAACATAACCAGCACGGTCACCAAGGTCAAACACAATGTTGCAAAGGATACTATCAAGAGGATAAACTCGTATGTACATGGGGATTTCGCTGAACTCCTCATGCTTCATCACTCACCTTTTTGATCACTCATTTGCCCACCTATCTTTTCCATGCTGTGTCTGCAGTCTGCAGCTGCACAGTCTCGACTCCACATAATTCCACCATGATCTGCAGAAGCTCTGGAATCCCACCTTTCCATGCTTCTTTCCGCTTTTGCCCCATCTGAGTCTTTCCGATTTCTTGATTTGGACTCCCCTGGAGTATTTAATGCCCAGGAAACTTCACCTCTGACAACAATGTTTTGGATATGTCTACCTCTCCTGTTCTGGATATGGATATTTCTTCTGTTTCTGCCCCTGTTATTTCGCTTTCTTCCCTTTCCTGACTTCCCCTTCATGAACAACATGCCATCTTCATGTCAGTCCTCAAAGACCCCTTGGCGCTTCTCCCCATTAAGCAGAGTGCGGAGTTCTGAAACAACAGAGAAGTCCTCACCGCTGGCCGCCTCATCTGTCTTTACCACAACTACTTCCATGGAAGACTCCATCTGGCAATGACTGCCAGTCTTCCCATCAGCAAGGCTGATCAATGGAACAACAGGCTTGCCTCCCAACGATAAAAGGTACTCCACCACCAACTTCTCTCATTTCTTCCACCTCATCCCTGAGGAAATCATGCAGTGCATCCTTGCTGCCACAGTCAGACTATGCATCAAACAGCAACAAAGGAACCTCTTCCAGGGAACGCCCCCTCCATCACCCCAGCCTAGAGCTGCCACTCCCAAAACTACTCCAAACCTTGACTCCAAAGTTGCTACTGCAGCAACCTTGGAAGAGAGCCTCTCCCCTTCATCACCAAGTCCCATCCCTGTTCCATCCCCACTTCAGAGACACTGACCCACACCTGCCCCAGATCTTGACTTCTTTCAACTTCTCGACACCATCCATTCTGTCTTCCAAGCAATGCCTTCAACCAACTCCTAACTTACATACCTCCACACCTGTCCAAGGAGTTGCACTTCCTTGACTTCACAATCATGCAGCTGTCTGCTGCTTTGTCTGTGGCAACACCAGCCACCTTCGTCCCTCCTGCCCTGCCTATCAGTGCCCTTACTGTCAGGCCCACGCTCCTGGACACATTCAGTCCACCTGTCCAGTCTACCTTTTCAGAGCCAACGGCAGAGACCCTGAGGAGACTGACAGCAATGATGGAGGAATTAGTTTCTGAGATAGTGTCTCAGGCATACAATGGGGGTAATGCTACAGAAATCCCCTGGATGACTGAGGCTGAAGAGCAAGAGTTCAACTCATGGGCAACTGCATGGGAATCCGAGGACTCCACTTCTGATTTTGCTCACTTCTTTGATCTTCCTTCTGATTCTTTTGATCCTTAGAGATCCTTGTTCAACGGAGTTCCATTTTGCTTCCACTCTTCCTTTCCTACCAGAACTCCGCTTCTCCTTTTGTATGTCTTCCTTTGTTCTGTTCTGTTCCTTTCCGTGTTCTGCAGTTCACCTGTTCCATTTCATTCTCCTTATGGATGTATCCCCTTCTGGAATGGCACTCTGCTGTTCTGTTTCCCCTTTCGGACTCCTTATTCAGGGTCTGCTCACAGTATATAAATGCTCAGTGTACTTGCAGTTTTCCCAGTTAGTTCTATGCAATACAAGTGTAGTATCTAGCCCAATCTGCTGGTAGATTGCAATCTACTTGTTGAGACCCTTCCCATAGTCTCTATGCCTATCAAGCATTGTAGACTTATTGACTAGCTCTGAGGTTAACTTGACCCTCAAGCTCAAGACTTGTGCTTTACTCGTTGTTCATTATGAAGACTCTCACTGATAAAGCTAGGTTCCATGCTTAGCATATCAGTGATCCTTTTTCACTGCACCAGAAATTGTATTAGTCAGTCCCCCATGTATTCTGCTTCTTATCAGAGTTCCTAGTTTCTTATGCAGGGAGGCGAAAATCCCACTGTTTCATCAACCGCAAGGCTCCCTTCTGTATAGGAACTCAGCAGATATCTAAAGCGGAAGAGGGATCTTCCCAAAGATTCTGCCAAGTTACCACCCACAAAGTGATTCCTTTTTGCCAGACAGAACATTGTATCAGTCAGTCCCCCCTGTATTCCACTTCTTATTGGAGCCCCCAACATCTCATTGGAGCTCTGAAGCAGAAGAGATGCCTTTCAGAAGATCCCACTGAGTTACTGCCTGCAAAGCAGCCCTTTATTGCCGCACTATCAGTTAGTCCCAGCACTCCACCTCTTAAACCTCTTATGCAGTGGGTACAGGAATTCAGTGGATACTTGAAGTGGAAGAGAGCTCTTCCCGAAGATCCCACTGAGTTACCACCTCCAAAGCAATCCCTTTTCACTGAACAGGAAATTGTATCAGTCAGTCCCCCTTGTATTCCACTTATCAGAGCTCCCAACATCTCATGTAGGGGGAGGAAGATCCCATCCTTTTTTCATCCCCAAGGCTCCCTTCCACCACCATACAGGAACTCAGTGGACACCCGAAGCGAAAGAGACACCTTCCTGAAGATCCTGCTGAGTTACCACCTACAAAGCAGCCCTCCATCACTGCACAGAAAATCGTATCGGTTGGTCCTTCCAGTACTCCACCTCTTATCAGAGTCCCCTAACCTCTCATGCAGGGGGTACAGAAACTCAGTCAACACCCAAAGTGGAAAAGGGATCTTCCCGAAGATTCTGCAGAGTTATCATCTGCAAAGCGGTCCCTTCTGGCTGTATGAGATAAATCTAGTCCATGTCAATTCTTTTCCTGTCCTGTAACACCACCCTGTAGGATATTTTACGTTTTCTCTTCTGTCTTACTGGTACTATTATACATTATTGAGATGCTACAGGTCCTTGAATTGCTGGGACACTGGAGCCCCAACCAAATGTGACTCCAGACATAATGGAAGCTGGCCATGGCCAATGGCGGAAACACTGAGAAGGGCAGGCATGAAAGAACTGGACCACATTCTATATGGGGGACTATGATGTACAGGTACAAGGGGCGACTACTCTATCTATGGTGTGCGGTGAGGCATATGTATGTACTATTGTACATGTGACTGTATGCCACAGTGGATGAAGGTGCCAAGCTTGATTTTGAGACCCTATATCAGTGACAGACACCAGCATTGACCAAGTTTGCAACATCTTACCAAGTACATATGCAGGTGCCAACAGGAATTGGATTACTATGCTCAATTACGACCTGCTGGTATCTTGCAGATGACCTACTGGCAAGAGCTGAGCAGCAGCAGATCTTCAGGTGGTTAACGATTGCCAGTCCACAAAGAAGAGATGCTATAGCAACTTCGCAGCTCAGACATAGATATAAAGTAATTACATTTAGACTCATGTTATTAGGACATCATCACAGTCACCCTCATCAACTATCTTTAGTGGTCATACAAGGAAAGAGATGCCATAGCGACTTTCAGTGATGAGTATGACCTTCAAATGCATTCTGCTGACAATGTGGGTTGGAACACTGCTGGATTGGTGTCAGTGTGACGACTGAGAGCTTAAATCTGACACCAGAAGAAATGGGAATGCCTCAGCTGTAGATATGAAGCAATTACACCTAGACTCATGTACAACTATTAGCTGGTTCTACTCAAACAGAACGATGAAATTGGGCTATGCAATGGGTGAGAGCATGACAAAGTACTAGGGTGGAGATACAATAGTTCATGTCACCATTTCCACTGAAATAATGCAGGCGAATGGGAGATCCACTTCGCTAGCTGGAGTACCATCCAAATGCCTAACTATGGCCTTCCGCTCCTTGGAAGAAACTTTTATCGTCCACAAAACAGTCTCCATTCTCTTCCCTCCTTCCCCTTCCTTATTCTTGATGACCATGCAGAGTGTGTGTTTTTCTTAACGGGTGCATAAGGCTGCAACAATCTCTCTGGGATGTTGTTGGCAAGCAAGTTTGCATCCTTCATTTGAGATGTAAGGCGAACAGCAAGGTGACCATGTGGTGCTGGCCCAGATGGACCTTGGAAGGGGTTGGGAACCTCCATTCTAGCAAGACATCCATTATAGATATCACGCCAACTGGGCAAGATTTGGAAGACTTTCTGAAAACTTTCTAGGAACTTCAACACATCAGGATGTAGCAGAAATTCAAATGCTAGAAATTCAACACATGAATCCCTGTCCAATACTATGAAATTTAACCCACATGATTTGACAATGGAACATCCTGCCTGAGCACGGTCATTATCATCAACTATCCACGGATTGTAAGCAGATCCACCATCAGCAGCTTCTGATGGCACTTCATCTCATTCACTGGGAATGTTGGAAGGGGGAGTCTTCTGCCTGGATGGTATTGTTGGAATTTCTGCTTGTGCAAACACATTAGAAATTTGGAGGGACTGGAGCAGTGTTAAGCTTGTTCCCACCAAAGTCTCATTCATACCCCTATAGTAGGATGAGAACTGAAATGTAAATACTACAAACTGACTTACCTGATGACCACATATTTCTTCAGGTAGGTTCCATACGAAAAAGCCCCTTGCACAATAAAACACATATCCCTGCCTACACTGACAAGTTTCCCCCAGCAGCCACTATCTGGCCTAGTGATGATGATTACCAGCTTGGAGCGGTATAATTCACTCTTATCACAGCTATGCAAAGCAACAGCATGTCCAAAGTGCATGATTGGAAGCATGAAGACGTGCTGGTGAAACTCAAGTTAGTTGTGAGCAGACCCGAGGATAACACATACCAATGGATTAAAAGTCAAGGCGACATCCAGAGTCTTTCGGTCAAGGTTAACTTGAGTGACCATCCCAGACTTGCCAATAAAGTCCCCTCTGACAACCACTACAGGATTGCCTTGCCTTACATCATACCCTTGATCTGCAGTAAATTGCAATGCACAATGGTTGGGTGTGAAGTCAATGCAGTCAGAGGAACCTCAACTTGTTGTCCTTGGAAGGGGGAATGTAGACTAATTATATTAAGTGTGCCAGTGAGCCGATTGACTTGGGTAATTTGTCCAGAAAATCCTTCATGAGACCCACTTTTGACTTCTGCTATGTCACCAACTTGAATGCTGTCAGTGGAATGGTCAGCAGTGGGTGTGAGGACACCAAATGGTCATCCAATGAATTGATGGTGTGTGCTCTGCAAGTTGCTGACAGGATCTTTGATGACCCAGACCACATCTCCAACAGAAAAGGAGCAATGTAAATTTGACAGGGGGGAGATACATATACTCCTCACCCTTGGGAAAACGTGCTCTGACCAAGCGGTTGTCTGGCTCAATCTTAAGCAGAACAGTATTTTTTTCGTGATGAACAGAGTTGGAGACAATGACACGATTGTCTAGCTTCCAGAACTGTTGGTTATAGGCTCTATATGTGGCTGCCATGAACGGCAGATTCACGATCGAGGTGACATGAAAAGTGATCTGATGAGGGGTTGGAGTTGGAAGATGCACCACCTGGTTCAGCTTGAGGGTCAATAGGAGTAAACCGGACATGAAGGTATTGCGCTTGTAATGGTAACTGGACCGTCCGTGATATAGGGCCTGCTGTTTCCCTTGGAACTGGTCTGCAGAAAACAGGCAGCAGGCATTGAGATCTTGTCCGATATTGTTCTCAGGCTGGTGCCTTGGGGGTTTCAGTTGTTGTGCTGCTACAAGAACCTGAAGGTCTCCAGACTCCTCAGCAAAGAACAGACCATATGTGATGTCACCATGGTAAAGCCCGTGTTTTGACACTGTATACCACCCTGGTATGGGAGGGGGTTCAGCTCATCATCCAAATAGAGGAGCAAAGATACATGATCCTTAAATGGCACTAATGACCAGCCGTGCACACAGTCAGAGTGCAATGGTGGAACTGCCTGAAGGAGGGTCTGGGGAACCATTGTGCATACAGTGGGATGGCTGGGGAGAAGTGTATGGAACATGGCTATGAGGCCAGTCTCATTCCATGTTCTGATGATATAATTTGCCAAGTGACCTTTGTTTGAGTTTAGTGGCTTTGTTCACCATTATATGCATTACATACATCTATGAGGTACATACAATGTTTACAACCCACATTTTTTCCAAGCCATCATGTGGGGGAATTTCATGGGCTGGAAAGGGGGAGGCATGAGGCAAAAGATCTGAGTGAATAACATCACAAGATTGGTAATTCGATAATCTGTGGACATGCTCTATGAGCAGGATCAACATGAACAATTCTTCCCACTTTTCTAAATCCACCTGAAATGCAAGGGTTGAGAGGAAATCTTCCCAGTACTGGATCTTCAAATCATGATCATATTGAAAATCTATTGTGTCCAGCAGAGTCTTATAAATTAGCTTGCCAAACATCCATTTCTGAATTGAGTCCCAGATCCCTGCCGAGTCCAAGAGCATGAGTGGAGGAGGATCTTTGGTCGTCTCTTCATTGGAGGCTTCACCATTGTGATCAGGGCCTGGTTGGCAGTCAGGAATTTGGGCATAGCAATTACAGTAGCTATTGCATCAATGGCGCATCCATAAGTAGAAGGTCCTGGGACTGTATGAAAACAGGCCCAATCAGCCTGTGAGGGCAAGGCAATGCAAGACCCAAGTCTTCATTGTTGTCTGGGTCAACAAAGTCCCCTGTACTAGATCAGCACAAATACATGAGCACCATTGCAATAAAGCTCACCAACACCCTCCTCTTCCTCCGAGGTGTTCATTTTGGAATCCACCTGCGCTTCCACATTGATGAAGCGATGGACAAGAATGAATGTGAAATACAGACTGTGCAGTGGGTGCGCTTGCTAGGCCTTTGGAGTGATGGTTGGTTACCACCACGAGCGGGCCTTGCATCGCGGGAGGCCTTCCGCTTGACCCTAACATTTGACACATCAGATTGAGGGTGGACTACATCCATAGCCTGGGATGTGGAGGGGCCAGGAGACAGATTGATACTGGGCAGTACTATCCAACAGGCATCCATGACAGCCTTTACAGCAGCGGCCACTCCACCGTCATTTTTCTCTGAGAGCACAAACACACACGACATGATTTCCTGCCACTCAGCATAGATGTACCATTCTCCAAACTTCTCCATCGTTTGTGTTAGAGTTGGGAAGTCGATTATGTCATCCACCCACTGCATCATTGATGCCCAAGCATCTGTGCTATTCAACAAACTGCTAGAGCCTGATAATAATTAGCATGAAGAATAACATTTGTTTGAACACACTTATCACTGCTTGACACATGCACATTCGACATACTTTGGGAAGCAGATATCTACATGTATGTTCATTAGCTACAGATTTGACATTGGTTGTAATGAATGATTAACCTTCCATGTTTTGTGATATTGCTTTTCAATGCTGGAGTTACACTACTGACTACAGTGGGTTGAAGTGCTACGGTGGGTGATAAAAGTAGGAAAAGGAGAGCGAGACACATAGTGGAGCATTTTGTAGTGCATGCTGATTTCGGTACATGACATATCTATGAACTCCAGACCAACAGTGGACAATGGTGGACAATTGGGCATTGTGCAATTGCATGCCAAATTGGGGAAAGCCAGATTACAGTGGGTGGAAGCTTGCCAGGGGAACCATAATGCATTGCCAAGTCCCACTTTTCCCTACATTTCTATGACACAGCCAGTTATGCTACACAATTATAATACATAGACAGAAATGAAGAAGAAACAATGAGGACGCTTATTCAGAGAAACAATAACCACCGATGTCACCATCAACAATGTCTTCACTAATGATTGATTTCACTCTCTCGAGGAGAGGTGCTAGACTGCTGGACGATGCAGGAGGGATGGCAATGGTGAGCTCCACTGCTGCTGACTGCTTGACAAGAGGAATTGGATTGCTAGATATAGGGATGGTGTGCACATTGTCAGGTGAGGAAGGTGGAAAAGAAGTATGCTGGGGGAGCACCAGAGACCCTTGGAACACTGGCTTCAGGTTGAAAATTGAATGAGATGGGAGCGAAGAAGGAATGTATCCCATCAAGACATTGACAAGTAAGCAAACTATAGCAAATGATAACATCTGCTTGAAGGAAGATCTGGGCGATGGGGACTCAGAGGTGGGGGTAGGGGTTGGCTAGTGGCCTCCAAAAGTGTCATTCAAACACGAGATAAGAGCAAACTGGTAACTTACTGTGTGATCCTGAGTCCAGACTTTGATATTACTGTGACCCTTCAGTGCACTGCCTGTCACAATGGTGCATCCACGTGCTCCTTCAAAAGCCTACAAAGACTGTTGATTAAGAAAAAGGGAGTAAAGAGTGACAATGTACAGCTACTGTAACTACCAAGTCACCTGCTGACAATTCCAAGTTAGTATGGATGTTCATGTACATGTAAGTAGAAACACACCACTCCCATGGTCCAACTTGTCATGAAAGGTATATATCCACTGTCAAGGTATGACACTAGAATACTGAAACCATCATCCAAGAAATGCACCAAGCAAGTGATATAAGGTTGCTTCTTGACATTGCTAGGGAGGGAAACAAAGGATTCTACATGAGTATTAGTGAAGGGCTGATACAGGAAACAGTAACTGATTCTTACTATGATCTGCACTGACTTTCCAGACATGAACTTCACCACCACCTACACTGGCCAATCAGTGGTGATGTGGGTCCCATTCCAAAGATTCCACAGCTCCTGCATGCACTAGCGCAATAGATAAAAAAAAGAAAAGGGGATTGTCATTCATGTGCTGGTAAATATGAAAGTTACCATCCAACACACCAAAGACAAAGGCATCCTCATTGCAATCAGCAAGTTTGACCCATGCAAGGCAGCTGATAAAGCCTGCTGACAGGATACATATTTCTTGGAACATTTTGCGTGATGAAAGATTCCATACAACAACATGGCTATCATTGCCTGTGACAGACGTAAGTTCCACATCCCACAGACATCAAGAAAAAGATTACCTCCACTAAGAAGCAGAGAGCCATGAGGGCTAATCACAAGTGCATGGACTGTACTGGTGTGGCAAGTCAGGGTAAACTTGTGAGATATCTGGATGTATTTCAGTGAGAGGGAGGAGTGGTAGATGATCCATGCATTAGTGGGTTAAAGCATGGCTATGTCGATCAGAGGTGGAATTTATTGAAACTGCCAAGAAAAGGAGAGGCTTATATGTGATGCTAAACAGTAGTGATCTGAGAAGCGACACTGCTGAGTGATGTACCTTAGTCTCATCTAACATCCCTTGACACAAGTGCCAAATCTAGATATGCAACAGTTAATAATGAACAAACAACAATAATGAGTGACATATGTACCTCTGGACAATGTTCATACCCTGACGACAATTGTCACCAGAGTGACTGACAGAAAGGCATCAGAATACTGGGAATATTGCCAAAATGCCCCTAGGCATAAATGTAGGGATGAAAGTTACATAGTTTATTTTTTAAAGATCCCTTAGGATCCTTTTTCTTTGATTGTCTTACTGGTACTACAATACATCTGAATCATACTACTCTATAAGTGGTTACAAGTGGTGATGAGTGGTGACAAGCAGCTTAGATGATGTGGAAAGT
>JBBPNN010001211.1:0-11246 GCA_038090935.1 Hortiboletus campestris
CGAAGCAACGATTCAGCGCCAACTCGGAGAACAGTTCAGCGCTCAAACCCTCCTTTAATCTCCCTGCGAGTGCAAAGTCGGCCGCCCGCATTGATATAGGCTCAGTGTGATGCAGAGCTCTTCAATGCACTCGTACGGTTATGTGAAACTCTGCCGACGTCGTTTTGAAGTGATCGGGGAAGTGAAGGTTTGTCGCCCGAGATAGGGACGCAGAACGGGCATTCGAACGAACTCAGGTCCATGAGACGACGAACAACCTGATCATCGACTACAGCAAGAAGATTTTACACCGGCGTTTCGGGTTTCTACTTGGGAAAGGGTTAAGGTAAGCTATGGGCCATCAACGTGCTGAAATGAAGGAGCCACGATCCACCAGCGTATTCTAATCAAGCGCTTCCACCTTACGCCAGATCCGACCCTCACACCGCCTCAGGGGCACTTCCACAATCCTTCTTATGATCCTTCCAATCCGCGCGTTGGCACGCCTTGGAGCAATACCGTGCACGTTTGCACTGACTACACGTCAGACCTCCCTCCTCCCTACACGTCTGACATTGATATCCCGTGTCCGTCTTGCCAATGTCGACATCTCGATCTTGCATTAGGGCCTTGAGCATACCCTTCTCCCAAGGCTTCCCCGTCCTCGTAACCGGCCCGCCCACAGGAACGCCCACCTCCTTCAGGTACGGCACCGAAAACAATGGGCTGAACGCTGCCCGTGTGAGGTACGGTGCGACCCGTTTGAATGACTTTGGCAAGATCTCGGTCCCCACGCCCGCGCCGCAGTCACACAGCGGGCTCTGTCTCCCCCACGTTACGAAAGTCTGTTCGCCAGGCTTCTGCTGCTGGCGCTTCGAGGTACGATAAGCACAGCTCGTCTTATGCGGCCACGTCCGACAGCGTTCAGTCAGGCGTGGGAGAAGATGGAACCACGCCGCAGTCTCGTTTGCGTCTGTACCGATGCACCGGATCGCAATGTCATTCGGGTTTCGGGACCGACTATCACCCGTAGACATGTACGCATCACACAGCGCCACACGCACAGTGGGTGTACCCGGCGCCACGAACGCATCCGCAACCACCGTGTGCGATCCAACGTCCAGACACATACGTGCAACGACGATATAGAGATACGCCACCCCGTGACGCGACGTGTCGCACAGTGCGAACACCTTTTCGGAGGCTGGTACATCCGGTTTCGCGCCTGCCGCGGAGCGCAAAAGGAGGTGCAGTGTTTGTTTGACGTGTAGGAGCGTATCGGGAGTGGGGATAGGACTGCTGCTGCGTACTGGTGGTTCGGTATGGCCGCGGAGGGCACGCTCTTTCTCGAGCTCCGAGAACATCAGGCTGAGATGTAGGTCACACCAGTCGATCTTTGACGGATTTTTGGGAGGTTTGAACGCGAGACACTTGGCGAGGTTGATGCGGTGAACGGTTCCCAGCGCCGGTGTGCTGTCGTCGTTGGGATCCACGGACAAGGGTGCGAACCGATTCGAGAGATCGCGCTCAGGTCGGACGTCGAACGGAGCGAGAGGCGCGATGACCTAGACAAGGGACAAGGAAAGGGCATCAGTATCCACAATGGAAATGGGATGCCATGTCCCTGTGATGCAGGCACAAAAGTACGACTCACCTCGATATACGACGACCGCCTCGCAATACGCAGTTTCGCACGCGCCACGTCGACGGGGAGTGGAAACTGAATAGCAGACGTGTGTGTCCCTACCCTCACGTACGCGTCGAGGCTTCGCGTCGACCCCGAGCTGGAGTTCACGGTCGGGACCGTCTGCGCATCGGCAAGCACCGCTTGTGCGCTGGGATCCGTGATGTCGATGCGTACGGTGAAGGACTGGACAGCGGTGAACTCGTCGTTCATCTGGACGTGTATGTCTGTGTTCGTCTCGTGAGGCATAGTATCCAGGCTGTCGGTTGCTTGCTCCGAGTATAAATCCCCCCTCGCGTTGTCTTGCGAGTGGTCAGCCACTGGCGTGACCGCAGCCGCACCTCTGCCTGTGCTCGTGCTCGCGCTCGTACCCACGACAGGAGTGCGTGCCAGCACGAACACCCGTTCTGCATTCGTCAACTCCGTCCTAAACACTGTCAAATTGAACCCCAGCTTCTGCGCAAACTTGGCCGTCACCCCCACGCTCGCACGCAACACCAAACCCACCGTGGCCCTCGGGTTCCGCGCAAAATCCATCACCGAGCTCGACGGGAGCGAAAAGGTGACGATCAATGGCGCCCTGGTCCGCCACGGAGGCTGCATCGCAAGCACGTCCGCGCTCGTGTCCGCGTCGCCTTCGACGACCACGCCCGTCCGGTGCTCCCCCGTGCCTGAGACGCGAAGCGACCCAAACGTGGCCGAGGTGACCGCGAACCAGTTTTGGCGCGGTCCGTCGTGCATGTCGCACTGCAGCACCGGGGTCCCAACGTCCATAAAGTCGGGCTCAAGTCTCGCGATGGCGTCTCGCGGGACGACGAGCACGAGCGTGACGACCTGCGGAATCTGTGTCCGGGTCCAGTCGCAGAATAGCCCGGTGTCGTCTCCATACTCGAGGTGCTGGCGGTGGAGAGCCAGGACAGACATCCACTGGGCTGTGTATACACCAAGGAGATGGAGTTGACAGCATAGTTCTTGATAGGCATGTTGACCCGTGAGCAATCGGCTGTCGACCATCACCAAGTCCTCAAACAGATCCATCGCGCGCCACCAGTCCGTCTGTACCCTGGTCTTTATGAGATGCACCAAGAGAGCAAAGGAACGGCGGTTGTAGTGCAGGATGCCGGAGCGCTGTAGTGTTTGGAGCATGCGCTCAGGCGAAAGGAAGAGGAGTTGGAATCGGGACTCGACGTCCTCGTCGGAGAACATGTGGAGGTATATGCGAAAGAGGAAGGCGGCGAGGTCTTGGGGAGGGAGAAATAGACGCTGGGATGGTGCCCGGACGTCGTCAGGGCCGTGCTGTACCCTGGGTCCCCCGAACCCAATCGCCTTCCAGGCCAACCGTTCGTGATACTGTTTCGCGCCCTTACTCATCGTGAGGGTTTCATGGACGTTGGAACGCGTCGTAAATTGCGATATAAACGTCGAGGGGACGATGCCCAAGAGGAGGACCATGGTTGGGAGGTCGCCACAGAGGTGCTCTAGGATAGCCTGGGAAGGATTGTCTCCCGTTCTGAGAAGCCCTTCGGTATACAGCGTCGCAGTGGGTGTCTTGCACAAAAGCGGCGCGGTGACGACGAGGACATTGACAAGTCCGGTGTGATCCAGAATATTCGACGTATCGATCACGTTGAACGATAGTGGCGCTGGCGACACTGCGTCACGCCCATAACAGTGGTCGTCGAGCGTGATGGTGGACAACCGCCACGCTGCGACATTGTACGGCGTGACCGGAGATTGCGTCACCTCACAGTACTTGAGTGCTTGACTGAACATCAACGCATCGCCGGCAAACATTCGGATCACGAATGTGGGCGACGAGGGGTTGCTGCTCTTCAAGCGCTTGCTCAGAGACCTACACCAGCGTGAAAACTGGTCCTTGGCGACGCGTACCACCTCGTGCGGCGGGATACGCTCATGAGGACGGGTGAACTTGCCCGAAGCGAACGCCTCTGCGAGATGGAACCCGGAGAGGGGATCTGTCCCGTAGTGTACGGCGAACTTGTCCCCGTCCATCGAAAACGCAAAGGTGGGGTTGACGGTCAAGCGTCGTTTCCGGCCATGACCTTGGCCTTGCTTGCCGTCGTCGGTGGTCCCAGAAGACCAATAACTACTAAATTGGCGCGAGACGACTTGGATTGTATGTAACCCGAGGGGACCCGCGGAACGAGCTGCGGTCGTGGTACCCCCGACCCCCATCCTTTGCGACATTTCTTTCATGCCATCGACAAAGCGCTGTTCGAATCGCTTTGCCTGCCCGGAAGAGAAGGAGGCCGTATCGAGGTACGCGGTCCAGACGCGCCGAAGCTCGGCAAGCGTCGCTGCATCGCAAGGAGTGAGAAAATGGCCATATGGCCCAGCTCGCCAAGTCTCTGTGCTTTCCGCCAATGGGATGAGCTTACGACACTGATCAAAAAGTATCGAGAGCGTGCTCTGGTCGACAAGCATGTGGTAAAAGAGGTTCCACAAATTATCAACTTTGTCTAGCGCGCCGTCGTCTGCAAGAAGGGTAAACAGAAGTGCGTTACGGGCTATAAAGAATCAGTGGGAACGCTCAAGAAACAAAAAGGGCGGATGGATGAGACTCACCGAGGACAGCGACGTCCACATCGCAACAAGTGATGTCAAACGTCCGCGGACCTGTGGTGCGTCAGTCTGGCAAATCGTCGAGCCAAACGATACATACACGTCAACGAATCAATCTCATTGGCGTAGACGGTATACAAGATATGTCTCGCATCCCCACACGCGAGAAGAAGGGTGTCTGCTTTGCTTTCAGGGGATAGATTTTCGGTCAAACAGACCGCAGAAGTGTTCCCAACAGGGTAAAAAAACGTTATGGTGGGCCAGAACAAGAGATGCGACATTTCTGTACAAAGGATGGTACGGATGTCAGCGCTATCAGTCTGAACGCAGCAAACACACTCACTGGAGGGATGAAACTGATACAGTGCAAAAGGCTGTAGAGGACGTCGACCTCGATGGTGATTTGGGAAAAGAAGGGAAAGTACAGTCGTAGCCAGCAGGGGCGGGCTTTAAGGCAAATGGACCACGGCCGAGGTGGTCGCACCCGGGCCCGCGGTCATCGTTTCGGATACTTGCGTATGGAGGATCCAGGTCAGAACGACAATGCGCCGCCGTCAACGCCACGGCCGCTAGATTCTAATGCTGTCGCAACGCAGGGGATTTAGAAGTCGGTAAATACACCGCTCGCTTCGCACTGTGCATCGCACTCATCTCTCGTAAACTCTGCGCTAGCGTAGTTGGTCATCAGTCTCTTAACTTTAACCACACACTTTCGACCTACAAGTAGGCATTTGCCCTCGGTACGTCGTCTTCGTCCGATGAGATGCGCTGACAGTGTTCTTCAACTCCCGAACGCGATCGTGCGTGTGCCCCCGCGCCTCCTCTCTCCCACTCGATCGACGCGTCACCTCGCGTCCTCGCATTCTCCACCTCGACCTACGCATCTTGGCGCATCCCCACGACCCCCCATTGACCTCTGCGTCCGCGATTCGTTCCTTTCGTTCGACATCGATCTTGCCTCCTGGCTCGACCTGCACCTATGTCGACATTCTTCATCACTGATCTCGCCCGTGCCCTCTTCGACACCTCACGACATTCCCTTCTCGGACTGTTTCGCCCCCTCCCTTCGCTGAACGAGTTCTTTCCTCTGTCAACTTCGCTCCAAGGGCATCCCGTGAGTTGTTGGAACACATTGGTGATAGGCGCTTACGGATGGGTGAAATCTGTGGATCAGTCAACAGTAAGCCGCTGCCTATACGCGGGTATCAGCCCGCGACGGAAGTCAGTACTAGGTTTATGTGAGAACTGACCTTGATAATCTGGGCCCCCGTCTTGGTGTACTGGACGTGTTGCGTTGGAGGCGTTGGGAAATGACGACGAGCCTGAACTTTCATCATCGACGCTTTTCTCGGAAGACGAAGATGATGCCAATGATATCGGTGGGGATTGGCGATGCTACTGGCCTGTACGTGATGTCTTTAGGAAGTTCTTCGGCAGACAACTGAGGCTATCTACCTTTGAATGTGCACCATGGGAGTGTCCAAAGTCCCTCCTCGGCCCTTGCCCAAGAAAGTAGGGCATCGGCCCATCGTGCTTCTTTCGAGTTTTGGATGTCCGGATTTCCATTAGCAAGCGGTAACGATCGGGCCTAAGAGAAGCCCTTTAGTAAAACGTCCCGTGAAAATCAACAAGTCCAACTTGAAGCAATGCGGCAGCAGACTTGTGAGAGCCTGACATTGTCAACCCTTCTTGACATTGCCAAACCTCCAAGGATGTCCACAAAAGCAATCGGCTGCAGTGTGGTTTGTCTTCCTGTAGAACCGAGACAAGGGCAACCAAGAGTCAACCCTTGAAATTGCTCGCCAAGATACAAACCTGAACTCAGTTTGTGCAAATTCGAACATGACTCACCTGTTCGAATCGGCAACACATGATGCATCCCAAACCTTCCTCACCAGAAATCATAGCATGACTAGATCAAAGCCAAAAAAAATACATAGCCATTCTGTAAATACTGAGGTGTGCGTAAAGAGATGCAGCGTGGTGATACTTGTAATAGATCCCAAATGGTTCAAAAAGTAAGCAGTTTTTAGCCAACATAATAATCCGAATCACCCCACCCGGTCAATCAACGTCCATAGTGGCTGCACCGCCGCCTGCCCCACCACCACGTCGACCCCGCCCACCTCTCCTCCCGCCACGCTGCCACCGCTGAACTTCTGCTCGCGAGTTATTCTGTTGGTTGTACACCTTGGAATCGGTCCCTGGCGGAGCGACAAGGACTGTGGCACGGGGATCCGAGTTCATGATTGAATCTGAGCGCATTTTTCTGTTCGCGGTAGTGGGCTTGAGTGGCGCTCACAAGGTCAGGTCCAAGAAACCTTACGATCCGGCATCGTCATGTGCGCCCATCAACACGTCAACGCTCCCATTCTCGTTAACCAATTGCACACCACCAAGTCGCCCAGAAAGGCCAACGGATTGTACACCTACAATCGTGACGCGGAGTATGCGACCGTCGGCAGGTTGTTTGTCGAATTTGGCAACAGCTGCAGCTGCATGCGCGGCTTGCTTGAAGGTCAGTCGAACAGTCACATTGTCAGACGCTTGGTTGGTCGCGAGGTCTGAAGCGATGATTGGGCCACACCGCCGGAAGATGGCCTGTCGGGTATCGGAAGATGACCGGGATGAGAAAAGAAAAGACATACCTCGACATCAGCAGGAGTGGTGCCCTTCACGAGGCCGTCGACCTGCACGACATTGCCATTGATACTGGTACTTGCCCCCTTGATGCTTATTCCACCTGCGGCAGTGGCTTCTCTGAGTGCGCGTTGGACGAGAACAGAATCGGGTTTGCGAGGGGCCGCGGCAGAAGCGGACAATCGAGAGGAGAGTGAGGGCTTGTCCAGGTCCTCGTACAAGTCATGGGACCACTGTGCGTCTGAATCGCCTTTTGGTGGTCGGGAGGGGCGGACCTGAGAGCGATAAAGCGCGCATGTGGAAGGCGAGCCAAGGGTGGACATTTTATTTTATTTTTAATGGACAGCCTTGGAGGATGCGAATCGTATAGTACGCACATAGGGCGAGGTTCGGTTTGCAGATTTTGGACGTACGGGGCCACCATCAGTGGTGGTGGAAAGACGGGCTAAGAGGGACATGATGATGGTTCGGGAGAGAAAACACAGCAAAGACTCGACCTCAAGACCGCTGTGTGCGCTTGTTTGGCGTGTGGCAGAAAACCCCCAGCACGTTTGCGCCAACCGAAACCGACCTCGACAACACTCTCGACGACGAACTCGACGCTCTCAAAACCAGAACGCGTACCTACTGTACCCCACGCGGCCATTTTTAGTTCTCAATAAACCCCCATCATCGACCTGACACGACATGGGTGGAGCTGGTGCGTCTTCTTTTTAGGGTACTCGCCTTACTGCGTTCTTAGCTGTCCTGTCCTACTTTACCCATCAAACAGGTTGGCTGTTCCTGTTCTCGGTCCTAATGGCCGCTGGACTGCTCTTTACGATGGTCTTTTTCGTGCGTCGGAACTCGTCCAACTCAAAAACGTGTTCTGACACCCAATACAGATCATCATGTTCTCTGACCTCGAATGCGACTACATCAACCCCATAGACCTCTGCAACAAGCTCAACCAGGTCAGTTGATGACGGGATATCTCTACTTCCGCGTACTCACCACGTGCAACCCCTAGTTTGTTCTACCGGAAAACATTGCTCACGCTTTTCTCACCATTCTCTTCTTACTCTCGGGTCAATGGGTTGCATTCTTGCTCAATCTCCCTCTCATGCTCTATAATGCCAACAAGTATGTCTCTTGGTCACGTGTCCATTTACAGCCTTCATATGCGCTTGCACAGAATACGAAACAAGAACCACATGTACGATGCCACCGAAATCTTCCGCACGCTCTCGGGACACAAAAAGGAGAGCTTTATGAAACTCGGCTTTTACCTTTTGTCTTTCTTCTACTACCTCTACCGGTGTGTATCTCCCTTTCCTCACGCCAGGTTCCGATCTTATCTTCGAATTAGTATGATTGTCGCACTCATTTCGGAGAGTGAATGATCGCCCAGCTCGTTCCCCAGTGGCCCGAGCCAGCCTACCTCGTGTGCGGAATTGACAGGAAGGCTCGGGCTTGGCATACGTCAAGGAGTGAGGTACATAGACATCTAATCTGGGGATGACGTAGGGTGCCTGGATATACATGGAGGAACTTCGGCGGTGTGAGGGGTTTCCCATGTTACATGTCGTCTCGGGTGCTATGATCTTTGATTCTCTGCCCACATCGGCTGAGTCTGGCTTGGAATGTTCCGTGTGAAGATTGCCCAGTACCAAGTTACTTCAGAAACGCTTCGTTTTTTTGGCCCACCGTCAACTACCGTGGTATTGGTAGCAGGTTCCGAATTCGGTTCCGGACAGCCTGGAGCCTCGTGTCATTCCCATCGACAGGGAAGATGACACCAGTAACCGTGATCATGTACGCTCGCAAATGTGCTTCCGTCATTATGGACGCCGATAGTTGTCATCGTGCCCCTCGTCGAGTCCCACGCTCACTCTTGTCTTTGCTAGGTTGACCCCTGTGGTACCATTGGCCGGCGTTCTCTGCTGCCTTGTCTGTCTCCTATTCAGGCCATTCTTCGACATCCCCGGATGGGGCTTCAATGATGAATCGGTGGCTAATTCTATGCCATCATTACTCTCATCCACCTCAACAGCCCCTCTTCAGGTCGAAGTATCTCAAACCTCTGTCTATCCAATCAGACAGAGTCGTATTTGCGGTGGATGGATTTAATTTTCACACGATTTCTCTTGCCTCCGAGTGTGAAAATGAAAACGCGTACAAATACACTTGCGATCATGATGCATCCAAATCGTTCTTCGCGCTCCGCCACCAGTGCACCTCTCCCTGGATTGCTCGCTCGACGATGTAGCCCAACCATGTTCCCAATTCTCTGGACTTATCTAGGACCCACATGCAATGCGAACAACATAGTGTTTTGGCTCAAGCATTCGCTGCGTGACTTGTAGGCAACCTTGGTCAAATCGACCGTCACACAACCACGAAATGACGTCCAGCTACCATCGGGTATAGTAATGTCCGACTTATCTCTTCATGCGCTTTCTCTCTCTCTCGGCTCTCACTCGTGCGCCTGACCGTGCTCGCTCCGCAGAAAAAAGACCTTGACACCTCTGGAGCCGCAAACGTGATTTCGTTCGCAGCCGCGAGTCAAGCCCCAGCCGAGTGCTCTAACTATGGGTATTACCAAAGGTAAAACGCGAAATCCGTAAGAGCTGTTGGCCCAGTTTGCCCCGGCCGTGTTCGTCGCCGGCCTCGGTGCTGCCAGCCCCATTGAACCTAACCACACCCCAGTCCCCGCGCCCCTCCCGCAATGACCCAGGACCCGTTTGCCCTCTTCATTTATCGCCTTCGCGATACCCTTTGGTCTTATCAACGTTCCTCCATATGGGCGAACAAGGTCCTTCCAGATGATCATCGTCGAGAAAAACGTCCGCTTTCTACCCCGAAAACTCGTGTCGTCCGAAGATCCCTCCTACGCATCTACCCCTTCACTGCTGTCCCCACTCACACCTTCCTCACCGCTCTATCCTTGTAGCTTGATTCCTAGATATGGATACGAAAGCATACAACATTCCTCCCGAGCGTATTCGTCGTTCTTGCACATGACCGAGGCGCCCGATACTACTCCGTGGTCCCCGCTCGATCCACTTGACGCGGAGCACGAACGGGATTGCGTGAAAGAGGAGCGAAAGAGGGACAGAGGACTCAGCGCCGAGATTGCACAGCAAAAAAAGACCACGAGCGAACGCAACATCAAACTCACCGTCGTGTTGTTAGCCAGCAAACGGATGCTCAGTATGTCACCACCTTACGTTTCCGCGCCCTGCCTGTGTGACGTCCGTTAGATGATCCGTCTCTGGACGGACAACTGTTTTTTATACGAAAGCAGGGGACTCGATTCGAGGGCGGCGCTGTTTGTCCCGAGTCCCGTCAGTCCAGCGGAACCGGACGAGTTTGTTCGGAGGTGCGCTGGCACTGTGCCTCTTTTCATCCCATTGGCTGACTTGCTTGGCTGGCACAGATCGCGTTGGTGGTCAATCCGAACGGTGGACCACTCGACCTGGATGACATCCGCACGCTAGGTTCGAATCCCGGCCATCCCCCGGCCATAACTGTTACATGGCTGGGCGTAGTACCAAAGCCAGACGTTGGAGAGTGAGAGCGCGTCGTAGGGGGCGAACGTGGCGCCTGAGTATGTCAGTGAAAAAGGTTGATCGTTTGATAATCGCATTGGAGGTATTCGTCGTTTGTCGACCGCGTGTGCGTTGGGTTGACGTTGTTTCTGTGCATGGTGGCAGGTGTACACGAAATCGTACCAGCCGTTCCAAAAGAATAGTTAGACAAGTCAGGGAAGATCGACGTTCCGGATGGCGTGTCGCATCCTATAGATGTACTACCAGTCTGGTAAATTTGAGTTGGCAATTCGTTGCGCATGCACTTTCTCGTGGGGGTGCGTGGGTCAAAAAAATGGGTGATAGGTTCTTTGAACGAATCGTCAAGACATACCGGCGAGGAAAGTGAAATGCGGTGCTCCGATCACTCTTTCTCACTTGCGATGCCTGTACGAAGAAGTTGGGCGACGAGGAGCTGAAAGTGAGGTTGTTGGTGGGGATGATTGGATATGATGCGTGCGTGCGGGGTTCCGTTGTCAGATGCTGATCTTTGCCAAGGCGACATTGACGAGCACGGGACGTTGCAGGACGATCTGTTGGTGCTTCTCAAGGTGTCACGCGGTTCGTTTGTCAGGGAAAACTCCACTAAACCTCGAGTGTTAGACCCCCGTTCCGTTTTCTACGGACATCTTGGTCGCCGACCCCAAAAAAAGTCTGAGCCGATTCGTACGTACTGGGGCAGCCACCCCTATGGATGGTGTTGACACCTTGTTTAGTGATCCCTTAGGTGGTGTTTTGGAAACCCGGGGTCCAGGTGGGAAAGGGGGCCGCCTTCCAAATTTTGCTCGCCG
>JBBPNN010001212.1:0-11241 GCA_038090935.1 Hortiboletus campestris
ACTATAGGTATCTCAATTCCCACACGATCAAGAACGCGTATCTCCTTCCTCGTATCGCAGATTTGATCGACACCTTGAAGCACTCTAGGTACTTCACCAAGCTCGACATCCGATGGGGCTACAACAATATTCGGATCTGCCCCGAAGATCAATGGAAGGCTGCCTTCACCACCCCTCTTGGTCTCTTCGAGCCAACGGTAATGTTCTTTGGGCAGTGTAACTCACCGCCAACATTCCAGGCTTTCATGAACCATATCTTTGCCGACTACCTCATGGAAGGTTGGCTCATCATTTACATGGATGATCTGATGGTTCATTCAAAGGATTATGACGAACATGTCAAACGAGTTCGTCTTGTTCTCCAATGCCTTCGCGAACACAAACTAGGCGTCAAGCTGGAAAAGTGCACATTCTGTGCACCAAAGGCAGAGTACCTTGGCATGATTGTTGGGGAAGGTCAAGTTTCTATGGATCCCGTGAAACTGACCGCTATCGAGGAATGGATCGCCCCACGATCCGTTAGTGCAGTATGCTCGTTCATGGGCTTCTGCAATTTCTACAGGAAGTTCATCCCCAATTTCTCTAACATTGTACAGCCACTTCTTCCTTTGATGAAGAAGGGGGCCACTTGGCAGTGGTTACCGGACCATGAGGCTTCTTTTCAGAAACTCAAGAAGGCGTTCCTGAGTCGGCCAGTACTGCGGTACCCCGACACCGATCATCCGTTCTATGTCATGACGGATGCTTCTCTCTGCGCATCGGGTGCTGTCCTGATGCAAAAGGATGGCAATGGGGATCTCAACCCCTGCGCCTATTACTCCAAGACTTTCACTCCAGCTGAGCGAAATTACGATATCTATGACCGCAAACTTCTCGCTGTCATACGAGCCCTCGAGGAATGGCGACAATACCTCACGGGCACTAATCACCCGGTCACAGTGATTACGGACCACAGGAACTTGACGTACTTCAAGTCTCCACAAAATCTCTCTCGCCGTCAGGCTCGCTGGTCGATGTTCTTGCAGGACTTCGACCTCCGCTGGGACAACCAACCTGGCTCTGCCATGGGTCCCGCAGATGCGTTATCTCATTGGGATGTCGTCGACACATCCACCAACAACACTGCCGTCACTCTCCTCCCGGACGTTCCGACCCCTACGGACGTCTCCAATGTCATCATTGGGCAATTGGATGTTGCCTTGGCTAGCAAGATTGCTCGCCATACCGCTGAGGATCCTCTTGTCTCCGACGCCGTGAAAGCCTTAACTGAGGGCGATTCACTCTTCCCACTTTCCTGGATGGTGCCTTGTACTTCAAGGGCCGTCTCTATGTTCCCGAGCCTGCCCGGCAGGACCTTGTACGGTCCCTCCATGATTCGCCCACTGGGGGTCATGGAGGGTATTTCCGCACTGTTCACCTTGTGCAACGCGATTATTGGTGGCCTGGTCTGACCACCTTTGTTTGCCGTTTTGTTGCAGGATGCGCCGTTTGTCAAGCAAACAAGGTGAACACTCATCTGGTGGCCCCCGGTATTTGTCCTATCTCCTCCTCCACAAGTCGGCCATTCCAGCAAATTTCCTGTGATATGATTACCGACCTCCCCCTATCCTCTGGTTTTGATTCTGTGCTGGTCGTGGTTGACCATGGACTTACTAAGGGGGTGATTTTCATCCCTTGTAACAAATCTATCGACACGGCAGGGATAGCCTCCCTCTTTTTCAAACATGTGTTCTGCCGATTCGGACTCCATGACAAGGTTATCTCTGATCGAGGACCCCAATTCGCTTCCGCCTTCGCCAAAGAGCTTGCCCAGCTCTTATCCTATGACGTCGCCCTCTCCACCGCCTACCACTCTCAGACTGATGGAGAGTCTGAATGAGTTAACCAAGAACTTGAAACCTATCTCTGAATCTTTTGTCAAGGAAACACCTTGAAGTGGGCCGAACTTCTCCCGATGGCTGAGTTCTCGCATAACTCAGCTGTCCATTCCATCACTAACGTCATGCCATTCTCCTTGATGCATGGGTACAAACCCTGTGCCTATCCTCCGATTGGAACCACCTTTCTTCCCGCCTTGGAAAAGCGGTTAGAAATTCTTGATGTTGCACGAAAAGAGGCGACCACCGCTCACGCCAAAGCCGCTCAGACTGTCAAAGAGCACATTGGAATGAAGTTTACCCCCTGGAAAGTAGGAGACAAAGTCTGGCTTGACTCTTGAAATCTCAAGTTCAACTTCCCCTCTCGCAAGCTTGCTCCCCGCCGCGAAGGACCTTTTGAGATCAACGCCGTCATTTCTCCCTATGCCTACAAACTTTGTCTTCCCCCGACATGGAAGAAACTTCACAACATTTTCCACGCCTCCCTCCTTTCGACCTTTACTGAGACAGATGAACATGGACCAAATTACTTCAACCCTCCTTCCGAAGTCATCAAAGGAGAAGAGGAGTACGAAATCGAGACCATCCATTCTCACCAAGGATCTCCTGGACGCTGCCAGTTTCTTGTCTCTTGAAAGGGTTACTCTCGCGCTGAGGATACTTGGGAACCGGAATTGCATCTTTCACATGCAAAATACATGCTACGAGCATACAAATTATCCAGACCCAAGGAATTTCCTACAGTGACTTCCCCCTAGTCTTCTACATCTCCGTCGTCACCTCCGGCTCCACCCCATCCTCCTCCGCTGCCACCCCAACCTCCAGTTACCCCATCGCCCCACTCCATGGTTTGATTATTCGAGAGACAAAACACCTTCCACGTCTCTAGTCGAGTTGGCTCCTCCCATCCTTTCTTCCCTTCATGTATCCAATGAGGGTTATACGCCATTACCTCAAAGGATTTCCTCACTATCCGACAGGGTCAGCACGTTCCCTCGATGTTAGCACGTTGACTCACTAAACCACCCATGTACCACTATGGGCACCCGACGCTCTGACACCCTCTCCTGGAGATCCAGGATCCCCCAGGTCAGGACTAGGATGACCAGCACAGTCACCGACACCAAACACAACGTGATAAAGGAGATTGTTAGAAGGAGGAATTGATACATGGGGATTTCACTGAAGTCTTCACATGCTTCATCACTCACCTTTTAACCTTCCTCCGCAGTCACCCTATCTCCCCATGCTGTATCCGCAGTCCGCAGTCCGCAGTCCGCAGTTCTGACTCCACCTGATCCTGTCTTGTTCCGAAGAAGCCATGGAACTCCGCTTCCTCCGTGCTTCTTTCTGCTTCTGCTCCACCCAATTCTTTCCGGCTTTCCCGATTTGAATTCCTCCTGGGTATTTAAGCACCCAGGAAATTTTATTTGTTCACTCAGTTTCTTGATTTTTCTTATGTCCTCTCTCCCTACCGTAGAACGTTCCACTTCTCCTTCTACCCCCGTATTTCCTCTTTCCTCTCTCACTCAGTTTCCTGTCCAAGAACGACATGTCATCTTCGCGTCTGTCCTCGAAGACCCGGCAGCGCTCCTCCCTATCGAACAAAGCGCGGAGTTCAGGAATAGTCGGGCGATCCTCACAGAAGGTCTCATTTGCCTCTACCACAACTACTCCCATGGTAGACTCCATTTGGCAACGACCTCCAACATTTCGCCCACTGACTCCCTTTGCTGGAACCAGTGACTCATCACCCAGCGGTACGAGGTTCTCCACCTCCTTTCCAACACCAACTTCTCCTGCTATTTCTGCCTCATCCCCGAGGAAATCATGCAGCGAATCTTCGCTGCTGCTGCTGGACTCTGCACTGAGGAGCAAAGAGCCCAGCTCCTCCCAGTCGCTACGCCCCCTTCTCCCGAGGTCTCAGACTCCTCCACCCTTGAGTCGTCTTCCGTCGACTCTACTCCGAACCTTGACTCCGGAGCTGCTACTGCAGTGACCTCGGAAGAGAGCCAACCCCCTTCAACGCCGGATCCCATCCCCGTGCCATCACCACTTCACCAACGCCAACCCACACCTACCCCTGACCTCAACTTCTCTCGGCTGGCCATCGTGCTCGAACTCTTATTCCGAGCAACAAATGCTTGACTTGCCACCACAACTATCCAAGGAATTGCACTCCCTCGATGTCACAATTGTGCAGCTGTCCGCTGCTTCATATGTGGCAGCCCCAGCCACCTCCGTCCCAACTGCCCCACCTACCAGTGCCCCTACTGTAGGGTCTACGCTCCCGGACATATTCAATCTGCCTGTCCGGTGTACCTCTCCAGAGCCAATGGCAGGGACGTCGATGAAACCGACAGCGACGATGGAAGTGTTGGATTCTGAGATGGTGTCTCAGACATACAACAGGGGTAATGTTACAGAAATCCCCTGGATGTCTGAGGCCGAGGAACATGAGTTTGCCTCATGGATTACTGCATGGAAACCCAAGGACTCCGATTCCGATTCCTCTGATTCTTTGATCTTCCTTCTGATTCTTTTGATCCATAGACGGAGTTCTGTTCTTCTTCTGCTCTTCTCTTCCAACCAGAACTCCTGATCCTTTGCACAGTCCGCAGTATGTCTTCCTTTTGTTCCGTTCCATTTCTTTCCATTCTTCCCCTTGACCCAGTTTCCTTTACGGACGTATCCCCTTCTAGAACGGCGTTCCGCTGTTCCGTTTCCCCTTTAGGACTCCTTATTCAGGGTCCACTCATAGATATATAAATGCCCAGTGTACTTGTACTTTTCCCCAGTTAGTTCTACACAATACAAGTGTAGTATCTAGCCCAATCCACTGGTAACTTGCAAGTTACTTGTCGAGACCCTTCTCATAGTCTCTACGCCTACCAAGCGTAGTAGAACTCTTCGATTAGCTTTGTGGGTAACGCGGTCCACAAGCTCAAACCTTCCAACTTTACCCATCGTTCATCACGTGACTCTCGCTGATAAAGCTAGGTTCTATGCTTAGCGTAACAGTAAGGAGAAACGTAGATTGTACTGGATTTTGAGAAAAGGGTATGGGAAGAAGTATAGACACTTTCACCAGATACCAGGATCAGAACCAGGGGCTACCACTTCCTTTTTATCTTATCTGGCTGCAACGTTCATTATTGTCAATGTCTTTTCAGATCTCCTCTAAATGGCACTCCCCGTCTCCGAAGTCAAGTTTGACACAAACCTCATCAGTCGTATCCCCATCCTCGTTGGACAAGAAAACTATGACGTTTGGCGACTTAGGATCCAGACTACCCTCTCTGCGTATTCCGTTTGGGAATTTGTTGACAGCACTCTCCTCTATGCTGCTCAGGCTACTGTGCCTGACCAGGCAAAATGGAAGTTGCTAGACAAGCGCGTACTTGGTCTTATGGCCAGTACGATCAACAATTCTCTCCTTACGCATGTGAATTACGAATGGGCTAATCCTGACACTTGCCCTTCCATCTCAAAGGCTCTCTGGGATCGCCTCAGAGGACTTTTCAGGACTGTTGGACTCCCTGGATAGTTTAACCTGTTCTACCAGGCTCTCTGACTTCACATTGATCCTTCCAACGCCAACTTGTCGATAAACACCTATCATACCCAGTTCCAAAAGCTTACCAAAGCTGGGTTTAATCTCCCTGAAAACCTATGTGCTATGATTCTTCTCTCTGGACTCCCCAACAACTACTTCGCCCTCACTTCCACTATCACGCAGACTGTTGAAGCCGCTAACTTCAACATGAGCACTGTCTCATCATGGATACCCATGGAGATGGATCTTCGCACTACGCGCAAACCTCTCCATGCCCAGATATCTCAGGCAGATTCCGGAGGCCAACCCCAATCTTCTGTCAACCAGACCAATGTGATTAAACATGGCCCTCCACCTCAAAATCAGTGGAGAAGCCAGACCCCCTCATATCAACCGAGACCGTTTACTCCCAACTACCAACCTTCTGGCAGTTACTCTAACCAGCCTCAATCGGGTTCTGCAAATCCAAACCAGAAGAAAGGTAAAGGTCCTGCCAGATCTAAACAACCTGGTAAGGGACAGAAGAAGGATTGGTTTAAGAAGCAACAGGATAATAAGGGCAAAGGTAAAGCGAACGAGATAATGTTTGCTAATGAAGTTGTTACATATGGAACCAGAATATGTCGAAGAAGATTTTCTTCCTCCTAGCTTTATGCAGGAAGACCACAACATGGACAACTCCTTGTCTACCATCATACACATGGGTTGGAGAGATGAAGAAGACAATGGGATGAATGTAGCTGGGCCATCTTTGATGCCCTTTCGATACAGCTCCTTCAAGGAATGTCCTTTCTGAAGGAGCTATTGCTACATCTGGGACACCAACAACGATGAAGAAGATGGAGAAGAGGAAAAAGGTTTCTTTTTCTCTTGGAGGACTCGCCAGCTTGTCTTCTCATTTCGACAATATTGATTTGTTGAATGAGACTCATATCCAGGCACTTCTCCCATCTATGCCTTTGGCAGTAGCTGTGGCAACCCCACAATGTTATAGAAATCCCCTGGATGACTGAGGCCAAGGAGTTAGAGTTCAACTCGTGGGTAACTGTGTGGGAACCTGAGGACTCCACTTCCGATTTCGCTGCTTTCTTTGATCTTCCTTCTGATTCCCCTGATCCTTAGAGATCCTTGTCCGACGGAGTTCCGTTCTCTTCTGCTCTTCTTTCCTACTGGAACTCCTCTTCTCCTTTTGTATGTCTTCCTTTGTTCTGTTCTGTTCCTTTCCGTGTTCCGCAGTTCACCCATTCCGCTCTGTTCTCCATATGGACATATCCCCTTCTAGAATGGCATTCCACTGTTCTGTTTCCCCTTTTGGACTCCTTATTCAGGGTCCGCTCCTAGTATATAAATGCCCATTGTACTTGTAGTTTCCCCAGTTAGTTCTACGCAATTCAAGTGTAGTTTCTAGCCCAACCCGCTTAGTGGATTGCAATCCACTTATGCGAGACCCTTCTCATAGTCTCTACGCCTACCAAGCACAGTAGACTCTTTGATACTTGCTCTGAGGTTGTGGTCCTCTAGCAACCAGATATGTTACTTGTCGTTCATCACAAAGCTCTCGCCGATCTAAGCTAGGTTCTACGCTTAGCATAACACATAAGACCTAGAAGAGCACTTACAAAACTACAATGACAATGTCATGTATGGATATGATAATGAGTACAATGGGCTTGACTATTATCACGGTGCTTTTGCACTAGGAGGAGATTCTGACAAAGAGTTTGCCCAACACCACTGGATGATTGACAGTGGTTGCACTGATCACCTTTCTCCTTTTAAAGATGACTTTGCACATCTAGGATCACAAACCTGTTATGCCGTTGTTGCTAACGGACACAAGGTTCCTATGTATGGTCCAGGTAAGATCATTATCCAGCCGAAAGATAACTGAGCAGATCCTATTGTTCTCTCAGAAGTATGATATGCACCGCATGCAGGACACAGACTTTTGTCTGTTCCTACACTTACTAGCCAAGGCTATAGGTGTACGATCAACAATTGTGAATCCAATATCTGGGACACAAACGAGCGTTTGGTGATACAGGCCCTTGCTCTATCTCCGAACAATAACCTCCATTGGTTTCAGTCATCTCGGATTACTTCAACGGATGGTTCTATCAACTCGCTTGTTAAGGAAGACTCTTACGATCTTTGGCACCAACGTCTTGGACATGTTGCTCCTTCTCATATTACTGGTCTGCCCACTGTCACTCCACTAGACAACTCTTCTCCCTGCAAAGGCTGTGCCTTGGGGAAGACACATGATCATCCATATCCATCTTCAGGTAAACGTGCTACTCGTCCTCTTGGACTTGTTCACTCAGATCTTGTCAGGCCTATGCCCACTGAATCTCGAGTTCGTGCACAATATATTCTTACTTTCATTGACGATTTTTCTGGTTTTGCAGTTGTTGCGTGTTTACGCACAAAGGATGCTGTTTCGCAGCACTTCCAATCAATGGTTTCTTGGGCTGAAACCTTTTTTACTGGTCACTCGCTCACCTCTGTACATTCAGACCGAGGGGGGGAATTTATGGCTGGGACGCTTCAGTTGTTCTTTCAGTCCAGAGGCATTACTCATCAGACCTCTGTTCCTCATACTCCTCAGCAAAATGGACGTGCAGAGAGGTTCAATCAAACTTTGCTTGAAAGAGCAGAAGCCATTCGCCAACATGCATGTTTGCCATGTTCTTTCTGGCAAGATGCTGTTGAGACTGCACTCCATATCCATAATCAACAACCAATGCATCGTCATGATTGGAAGACTCCCGTTGAATTATTCAATGGAGACAAGCCTGATGTTTCCTATTTTAGGATATTTGGGACACGTGCGTATGTTTTTATACCTCCAGAACAGCGACAAGATAAGTTGTCTCCCAAGTCTGAGGAGATAATTTTTATTGGGTATGAATCTAACACTAAAGACTATTGCTTTTGGTCTAAGGAGAGGAGATGTGTGTTCATTTTGACTAATGCCATCTTCAATGAGAAAGTCTTTCCTTATTGTCTTGGAGACAAAGAAGACAGACCTACTCCTATTCCAGTTGAAAAAGACCCCATAGACAACCTTACTAAGGACGACACTTGACAAAGGGATCCGGAACCCTCTCGAGATATACTTGTACCTATACCATCAATTCCATTAGGATTAGGCCATCAACCCGATCAACCATGTCTGTTTGATGATGGGCATTCATCAGGATCACGACCACCATCCATGACTCCTTGGGAACCACCAGAGCTTTTATCACCACTCTTCTATGACTCCCCAGAATCTTCCACCGATCCACCATCCTATCATACTTCACCACTTCGACCTGCTGTAAAATGGAATCAACCCGAAACAGGTCATCAGAGTTCTATTTCTGATCACCATTAGCACAAGCGTTATATGGTTACAGATTCGCCTCCTAAAGAGGAGAGACAAGGATCTTCGGATCTCTTACCTCAAACCTGGCTACCTCCCCGTCAACATGTTGACGAGACCTTACCTGAATTTAGATCACGACCTCACCAGCATCACTCTACTAGGGATGAACGGTCCACTTTTAGACCTGTTGCTGAACAGAGACGATCCTCTCACACTCCTGTGCCCAGGATTCTTCCTGATAATGCACATGGGGATAGACCAGCTATTGTTACAGAAATCCCCTGGATGTCTGAGGCCGAGGAACACGAGTTTGCCTCGTGGATTACTGCGTGGAAACCCAAGGACTCTGATTCCGATTTCCTCCAATTCTTTGATCTTCCTTCTGATTCTTTTGATCCATAGATGGAGTTCCGTTCTTCTTCTGCTCTTCTCTTCCAACCAGAACTCCTGATTCTTTGCGCAGTCCGCAGTATGTCTTCCTTTTGTTCCGTTCCATTCCTTTCCATTCTTCCCCTTGACCCAGTTTCCTTTACGGACGTATCCCCTTCTAGAACAGCATTCCGCTGTTCCGTTTCCCCTTTAGGACTCCTTATTCAGGATCCGCTCATAGATATATAAACACCCAGTGTACTTGTACTTTTCCCCAGTTAGTTCTACGCAATACAAGTGTAGTATCTAGCCCAACCTGCTTAGTGGATTGCAATCCACTTATGCAAGACCCTTCTCATAGTCTCTACACCTACCAAGCGTTGTAGACTCTTCGATTAGCTTAGTGGGTAACGCAGTCCACAAGATTAAACCTTCTGACTTTACCCGTCGTTCGTCATGTGACTCTCGCTGATAAAGCTAGGTTCTACACTTAGCGTAACAAAAGAACTAACTGCTTTTCCGTCCCTACCATTGGTAGTAGGATGAGACCATCCCCACCACCACGCGCAGGATCAACCTCGAACATCTCCTCCGACAAGGATATAGAGATGAGGAAGAAGACGATGAACGTTCCGCTAGAACCAGATCTGCTCCTGCTCCACCTGAACTCTCACCTGTTCATAGAGAACCGACTCTGCGTCCTTCTTATATGAGTTCAGGCAGGCGTATACCTGGCCCCTCACCTTCGCCGTCCCCCTTCAACACTCCACTAGTCCGTGCTCCAGCTCTTCCTCCTTCCCGCCCACCTTCCACCTACCTTCCATCGTCTAACTCTCCCATCCATGATCCTGCACCTCTGCCTTCTCCCCCTTCCAAACCACCATCCGACTCTGATTACCATTCTGACGACGACGACATGGCCGACGAACATCGCGCCAATGGGACCGAGCTTAAGGCTGGTCTGCCGGACGACTTCTCTGGCCAGGACGAGGATGCTCAATGATGGGCCCTTGCCATGGAGGCATATTTTCAAATGTCTCCATGATTCAGCACCGACAAAATGAAGATACTCACTCTTTGCAACAAGATGAGTAAGGGACACGGTGCTATCTTTTTTGAGGGTTGGTTGAAGAAGATGCTGAACCCCGACGTATCAGCAACAGAGAAGACCATGGAGAAGTTTTCGAACGACTTTGCGCAGGTCTTCTTCCCCTCAGACCAAACTGGCAAGGCTCGCGCAGCCTTAGGAGACATACGCATGGAAGGGCTGCCCTTTAAAGGGGACTTTCATGGATTCCGCTCTGCTTTTGAACTCAAAATGGGTCGGAGAGGGATAACGGATGAGTTTGTCTTGAAAGACATGCTCAAGAAGGCAGTATCTGCGGATCTCACCTTCTGAATGGCCGTGGTTGATGAAGAACCAAAAACGGCCAAGAAGTGGCTTGACAAAGCTGCTCAATTTTACGATGTGGTCCAGCGCTTGAAGAAACTTTGCTCTGGGACTTCTACATACGTTCCTTCCGGAGGTACTCAGCACTCTTCCAATATCTCCTCATCTCGTCGGGATCCCTATGCTATGGATATTGATGCAATCTGACTCTCCCCTACCCAACGAGCCAAGCACATGCGTAACAACAAGTGCTTCGTTTGTCATAAGATTGGATGTCGCTCTTCCAAACATCCCTGCTCTGGAGGCACTCGAGGATTATCTCCTCGACCTCCCACTCCTTCAGCTCCAAGAATTCGGGCCGCCACGGTGTCTGCTCCTCCCTCGTCACTTCAGGAGTACACCAGGATGCTCAATATCTCTGACACAGAGGCGGTGAACTCCCTAAAGATCATCTATGGAGCAGCCGACAAAGATGGAACCCCGGTCGAAACCACTGAAAGCGTGGCTAGACTAGTTGTAGATGAAGAAGAACCCATTGAGCCTCATATTTTCTATCATGACGACAGGGCTAACAAGGGACCACAGGATTTTTGAGTGGAGGGAAAGCATCAGCGTCTTTACCCTCCTTTACTATTGCACCTGTATTTGTATCTGGAAAGAACTCGAAGTTGATCTCGAT
>JBBPNN010001213.1:0-11216 GCA_038090935.1 Hortiboletus campestris
CGCGATTCCTAGGTGACGCACATAATATCCATCGCGTTCTACACGGTGCTCGTTCGCATCGCTATCGCGAGGAATGACTCTGCAAGTGTCCCGGCGGCTACGTTGTCGCCTCTTCGCTTTGCTGTGGGAGTAGTACCGAGCCCGTCCGAACCTAGGTCTACCGGTGCTCGTCGGTCTAGTATCTAAAGCACCGATATCGAATGAGGACGCCGCGGTGCGAAGAAACCATTCCGCGTGACGAATCTATCCTCTGCGTTCTGACGAGTTGTCCGGCTTATTTACTTATTGGCGATGATTTGAATACCGAGCATGAAACAGGCGCAGTACCAATGACCGCATTGCTGCCGCCATCTGCTCCCTCTGATAGGCTGTGGGCATCCCCGTAGGTGCAACGAGAAAGTGGGCAACGGATATCGCCGCGTCTTGTGTCATAGTTATAGGGCTGTTTGGATTCCAGAGTACTGTTACTATGAAGGCTGTAATTACATCGGACTTGATGGGTCTCAGAACACCGTCAGTGACAGCAGCAAGGCGACATTGAGACAGTAAGTTATACGTGGCCATGATCCATGATCCATGATCGGCACGTATGGAAAGAATGAACACTCCCAAGTCACCAATTGTCGCCTCATGGACTGTTCTTGTAAGATTCCCCGCAAAATCGCATCGGCCTCGCACCGAGTCATCACTGCTGCCACCGAGTATGCCGACAGCAAAGATTTACCCTTGCCAGTGAATGTCGAACATGTTCAATGATTTTCAGCTGGAAGAGTGTGCGACGGACTTGGAGAGGCTCTGACCGTTGTGAATCGCCATAGTGTCGATGCCAGTAGGCGCAAAGTCCTTTTGGACGCTCGGTCAAACTCGAAGTCGATGTACTCTAGGACAACTTGCTTGGCCAGTTTGATCTTGAGCATAGGGCGTAAATTGCGGGTATGGCAACGAGTCAGCACCTGGGATTCAAGGTTGTTATATGTTAGGTTGAGAGAGAGTAAAACAAGTATCTGATATGATAGGATATATCGCTTCGTGTACAACGTCGGCTGCCTGGCGAAATGGCATCGCGTCTGACTACGATACTACGTAATCAGGAGATTGCAGGTTCGACCCCTGCGGCGGTCACACCTTAGGGAATTCTTTTTTCCGAGTTGACTTGCAACAGCGTCATAGTTCTACTTCAATCCAGCTCAATTATAATGATCCTTGAAGCACATGACTCATGTTTTTAGCTCAGGTTCGTTGGCTTCCATCCACATGGTGCGTTCTGCATTCTTAGAAGACGGTTCGAGTCTAAGACCTCAACCAAACAATCTTGCCGTACGGGGTTCTTGATTCCCTTTCAACCCCATCTGGCTCAATCAAAAACCCTACTTCAAAGATACCCGCGCCCTTCGTAGCCAGATGATCCTGCTCTTCGTCATTCGTCGGCGCACTCAGGATGAGCCGCGGTTTCTGGGTGCTGGTCGCGCCTGATGGTACCTCCAATGTCCAGGTATATTCCAACCTCGTGGCGTTCGAGCGCGGAGGCTCCCCGACGACCGACGTGAGTTGCGCAGAGGTGCTTGCGAGCGATTCCGGCTTCCCCAGCAAACGGACATACGCTACACCCCGCACACCCGAAGGATGGACCGCATTCGACGGCGGCTCGGCAGGAACCTGTAAGACCAAGCAGACCTCGCCCGGTCAACACTCTCACATTCGGACAATCCACACATCGTTGAAGAAAACTCACCCTCCAGTCCCGCGGCGTCACGTCCCCACAAAAGAACGGGACGGTCCCCCGGAGTTGATCGTTCTCTGTGGCACTGATGACCCACTGGAGGACCTGCCCGTCCGTGCGCGTACGACCGCCATTCCTTTCGAGAGCGTAGTGGATCCCGCTCTGATCTCGCTCTGCGCGTGCGTTGATGATGCGCGCGATCGAGGTGGTGGAGGTGCCGAGGAACGCAAAGTCGATCCATCCGGGCTCTTTTTGCGCCCACGGATTGGCATCGCGTCGCTGACGATCGGGTGAGCCGGGGGGGTAGTGCGAGGCGGGGTGCGTGAAGGAGATGAGTTCTAGATAGGCGCCGTCACCTAGGATCTGTGGGTTGGGATGATCGGTGCGTTGGTAGGGACCGTTACTATGCGGAAATGCAGTCCTACCACGAGCGCGTTTGCTGAGAGGCCCCCTGTGTGGGTTCCACCGGCGATCACGCTACAATTAATGTTGAAGTCATTTCACGGAGATGTTCAATAGAGGGAATACGCGAACTTGAAACCCAAATTCCTGAACTGTTGGGATATCTGCTCGACCGTGCCAGGTGGTGTTAGATGTATGATGTGATCTAATATGTTCGTAGATGGGGTGGACATGGTGAACGATGTTTAGTACTCGGCCAAGTTCTATTCATTCGTGATGATGATGACATAAATACAGATACACAACTCAGGTAACTTGATTACTGCTCGTCGTCGCCGTATCATAACAATACCTATTGCGGGAGGTTTGATATAAGGATACTGTAGGAAATGATCTAATGCCTTAGCACTCGTGTCCGAAATTGTCCGTCTAGAAGGTCTACCCGAGTCCGTTCTAATAGATACATCACCAAAGAGTGCCTCATGCGAGGTCAGCAAAGCCGACTTGTAGTCCACCGATGTCAAAAACGGAGTAGACGTTTCGCAGAAATACGTCACCCAGAATCCAAATGTCTAGTCACGATGAACACGAGAAGATACGCCGGCTGTGGACGTTGACTTACTTCCAAGGTTGCCCGTGCCTGCGATGGCGCCAATACAGTTATCCCCAGAGGAGTCGGATGACCCAAGATTGAACATCTCGGCGGGGATGGCAAAGGACCTCCCTTCGATCGTGATGCTGACGTTGGGCATCGCATTACAAGGCACTGAAAAATAGGGTGAGAAAAACAAACTTTGGTACGTGTAGGGACTTGCTCGTGTAATATCCGCTTCCTACGTTTGTGGCGTTGAGAGTACTGTAAAACTGGTGGACGTTTTCGGCATTCCCGAGGATGAGTGAGGTTCCCGTGTCCACGATTGCGGGAACGTCTTTGCTGATTACTTGGCCGCTGGCGTCGATAGAATCTACGTTGATTTGCCAGAATCCCTGAACGTCGCATGTCAATTCTCGACGTGGGCGCAGTAAAGACGAGCTCTGACCTGTAAAGTTACTGACGTGTAGGTAAAAGAACCTGTGTATAATGACGTGTCGACGCCCCCGATGCGCAACTCAGACCCAGATGAGGCTAACTTGAAAGCGAAAACGGGATCGGAAAGTTGTCCCTCTGCGACGAGCGTCTGAATAACCGGATTGGCTTGAAACACGGAAATGGTTGCAAACGCCATGCCCATTAAGCCATCAGGTGCGAATTTTGCGATTTGGAACGCAGTGGTATACTGGGAAGCTGCCCCGATGGTTTGGTTTTTAGCCTATAATATCGTCAGAGATGTCGGGTATGGCATAGTTGCGATGCAACGCACCACGAAGCCTGCGACGCTAACCGTGTCTGCGTACAGTTCGCCAGCCACCGTCGAACCATCACCATATCTAAGAGCAAAGCTTTGATGAAGGTCGACAGCCGAGGAGCTCGCGTTTGGGTTATAACGTGTGTGCCCATTGCACGTTGAGTCACAATTTGACGCAGGAAGGAACAAGTCCGCGGACCCAGTATCAAAATCCACTAAATGATGGTGAATGAGGTACAACGCGACAACGTGGGTGAGTGGCTCACCCGTGTATTCGACAGCAGGCGACCCTATAGAAATCGTGCCGTACCACCTTTGGTTCCCGTCATCCGTGAGCGGATCATCAGCCTCAGCACGTCGAGTGAGAGCATTGTCACCCAAAGACGACGGAGGTACACCTGAGTGGCGTTCAAATGCAGCAATCCCTCTCAAATACTTTCTGGTTGTGACAGATAAGACGGAGAGGTACAACGATGGAACGTGGCCTACCGTTCTGAATAGGAAATATGAGAACGAACGGCGTCTAAGTTGGCTATCCCATCCCTTGTTAGGGTCAACCTCTTTTGAATCGGGATGGTCAAAGGGCCACGGTGTGGTAATGCAGTTGTCAAGGCCAGCAAGACAGCGATGAAGATGAGAGACAGTGAACGCATCTATGAAAGAACGACGAGAAAAACGTGCGCAGCTACTGCGCGGGGTGCTTCACGGTCTTATACACGGCATAAGATCGTCACATGGTGACAAGGCAGCAAGCTATCTCCGTGCCATTCAAGTTGCCTTTGTGCGGGATTACCACGAGGCGGACGCGAGCCTCGAGGTCATCGCGTGCATTGTCGAGACCATTGATGCTCGAGATGGTCCCAGAAAGTAGTCATTGTAGCGATCCATGCTAGGGAAGAAGTGCGGGTTTGGCAAACTATAACTTGCGTGGCACAGGTCAAATGGAGGCAGGTTGGCAACAGCTGAAACGTTCAAACAGTTGCTCGCCGGTTCGGGTATCATTAGGTAGCCGGCCACTCTTAACCTGTGTAACTCCCAAGACAAGGCCAAGGCTCCACGTTTCAAGTTCGTGCGACGTGCGTCGTGCTGAACTGGCAAAGAACTCAACCCACGAAAGGATGTCTGCTGCACCTGGTGAGCTCGTTCAATGTCTACTCTATGTATTTTGCTCGATGACACGTCCCAGGCTCAGACTTTTCTCTGCAATCCTTGTTCAACGTCCGCGGGAAAATAGGTACTTTCCTATTCGTTTACGCACTCGAGCGCTAATTGAACTTATGGTCTGGACTCGCCTTAGCGCTCGTCACAGGTGGTGGAACAGGCATCGGCAGGACGATTGCTTCTGCACTCGTACAAAACGGCGCCAGGGTCTACATCGCGGCAAGGAAGGAAGCACAGTTGAAAGAGGTGCGCAGCACCTGCGGCGGTTGTCTGGGACATCTGTGACATGCCTTCTCTAGACAACAGCAGAACTCAATGCGCTCGGACCTGGCAGCGCGCACTATATCGTTGCCGATCTCAGCGTGAGTAACTTGGCACTGTGGGCTGCAATGGTATATCTGGTGCTGATGGGCGACGTATTTGCGTGCCTGCGCTGTCGTATGTACATAGAACAAGGACGGCGTGGATGCGTTGATTTCAGCCCTGGCTGAGCTCGAACCAGCGAAGACACTACACATCCTCGTGAACAACTCTGGTGTCTCATGGGGATCTCTTTTCGATGACGTCCCCGAGGACAAGGGTTGGGATAACATCATGGCTGTGAACGTGAAGAGCGTCTTCTACCGTGAGTCACCACTGTCCTCACTTGGCCACACCATTTCTTATTCTAATCTGTGATGTCCAGTGACTGCGGGGTAAGTTCCTACAGGTTATAGATCGGTATGGTCCGCATTGAAATATTGTGTACTGGAGGCTATCATCGTGGCTCGCCAAGGCAGCAACTGATGCGGACCCCGCCCACGTCGTCAACGTTTCATCGGTTGCGAGCGTCACCCCACGCGCCGAAGGCCTACTGAGCGGCGATGGTAAAGGAACATACAGCTGTTAGTCATACAGCATTCATCAATTCTACATCCCCCTTCACATATCCTTTTTCTAGACAATGTCAGCAAGGCGGCACTAAACCATCTCACATCGATGTTGGCGGTCAAGTTAGGTCCTCGGAAGATCATGTGCGTGGCGAACCGTGTATTTTGCTTCTGTCACTTACCACCGACTGAAACAGGGTGAATGCAATTTGTCCTGGGTGCGTTCAGTAGGGCCTGGATCTTGGAGGTGTCTGAGGTTTTACGCAGGGTCTTTCCCACCAAGATGACAGCGTTTGGTTTCAAGTCCGCGGGTGAAGAAAAGATTGCATCTCTACAACCAACTGGTATGCTCTTGGCCGAACGGGTATCTCTAATGAATCATGTGTTCTCTAGGACGGTTTGGCCACCCCTCGGATCTCGCCGGAATTGCATTGTTCCTCTGCTCTCCGGCCAGTGCACATATCACTGGTGCACATATTTTGCTTGATGGAGGGGCAACGCTCTCCAGTCAGGGGATTGCGCCAAAGGTGAAGCTATAGGAAGCTGTACTTTCCATTAACATCCAAGGTGGGACAGAATGCCATTGATAAATACAGATGTATCTACCAGAAACATGTACATCAAACAGAAAGGAAGAACACAAAGCACGAAGGATGCTTCACGGCAGGGTGGATTTGTCGTCATCGTTTGTCTCGCTCAGCGCGATCGTAGTCTTGACGGGCGTCCATGCAGAGCTTCGGCCCCAGTAGATGAATCTTGACTGTTCGAGCACGCCACGATACAAGCCATCGCTGAAACCGACGCAGTGCAGACCGATGCAGGCTACGCGCAAAGCCCCCGCGGCATAGAGTTGGGACGTTTCGTAATGATTTTGGGGCGATACGTTTTTCCGGCCAGCTAGAGTTTCCTTGACAATCGCTTGGGTTGTCTACGAAAACGACTGTGTCCATACGACCAGATCTTGGAGAACTTAATGATTTTACCTCAGGTGAAAGAGACTCCCATTCTTGAACAGTAAGATCGTCCATTCGGAATGCCTTGTAGGTACCAGCGTAATACGACTTTCCGTCCTTGCTATAGAAACATTCTGGGAAGCTTAGGCAGGCTGGTTCTTGAAAACGCGTCACCTTACCTGTTGGCTTGATCATCTGACCGATAACATCGACGGTAGACCAGCGATGTGCTGTCGTGACGCGCGGGTTTGTGCTGCACTTGAAGACCGGCGTGAGGAAATACCCGTGCTCCTCCCTGTCGGGACACCAGTATGTCGTCGGCTGGGACAAGACTCTGTAATTTTTGAGTCTGGCCGGTTATTCGTCAATGGATTCCGAAATCCGAGTGCAAGAGTCGAAAAGTTGAGCAATTAGACGACGTCAGAAGAAAGTCCTCACAGGTCCTTGAGAGACTTGAAGATGTTAGTATCACGAATGAAACTCGGAACAAACCTACGCCGGAAGGATTTCCGAGGAACTCGTGGAGGGTATGAGGGGGATGAATCATAATCGGTTGCAAAGCATCATCCGGAATACCCGACGGCAGAGGCAGAGTCGCTAGCATTGCTTGTCTCGCCGCGATCGATCGATCAGCTGGAGTTCCCTCCTCGGAAATGGGGAGTAAAACCTGTACAGAAGAAATTGTTTTCCGCATTACCAACGCATATATGCGCTTACCTGACTCTCTTCATCGCCCGACGGTGTTTGGAGGATGGGAATATACGGATCCCTAACCAGCGCGGAGCTATTGATGTAAACCTGTCTAGAGTAAGCCGAGTTGCTTTGCAGGCTATCCCCGAGCTTGTCGGGTGTGCATGGAGGTTCACTGAATACTCCGCAGGGGGTATCTAGAAACCTCATCTATTGTTTGGTTCTCTTGAGCGAGATTCGAGCGACAAAGTAAATTGTGGCACCCGCCTGAGTATCTTCTAACTCTTCAAACGCTTGGCTGGGGTCTGACTGCGGTGTCCCGGGTTTCGAATCGCTTTCAAGAGTGGTCGATTTCGTATATGCCGGGGTAGATGCTCGCTTGAACACTTCCAATTCTTGCTCTAACCGTAATATCGTCGCTGCCTTTTGTCGAATGGAAACGTATGCATCCTCGAGACGAACCACCACGTTATCCCGCGCAGCCAACGCCTCTTCCACGCGCATTCTCTCCATCTGGACGGCGAGCAGCACGTCTGCCACGTCTGCAGCGGGGCTTGGGTCCTGTCAGTCGTATGACATATACCGGAAAATCGCGTCACATGAAAGGTGGGACAATGATAGAGCTCGAAAGTCACCATGGATGGACTGGGCAGACGACTGCCTGCTTCCCCGGCGAGTTGGTTCTCCAGATTTCTCGAGGTGATTCAGGGGCAAACTTGACTGGCGGAGATCCAATTGGAGCAATTCTATCTCCGCTCCTGTGCCGCCGACTCGTCAGTGGACGTCCTTGCTTGGACCTCGTACTGATGCTATGATCGACCTAGTACTCTGAAATTTGTACCGACAAATGTATGAACGCCACTATCATATAGCTGGGATCTAGTACACCTGCCTGGATGTGCTCGCGTGAGGACGCATTTCTACAACATTAGTGGCGAGATGACCAGGGGTCCTGTTGACCCCGAATATCTTTCGCTGGTCCCATGGGGAAGCCCGAAAACCTGTGATGCCATCACCAGATATCACATGGTGCACCCCAACTCGACCAATGACCATAGATGCCAACAACGCCGCGAATTTCAACGCTTCCGGTACCGTCGGTGGATACGCAGCCGTCCTGCTGGTAGACGCATACTGGATGGAGCTCAATGGCCAAGTGGAGGTGGTGGCATGCTGTGGACGCGCGATGGGTGTAATGCGACTGACGGCTTCGTCCGTAATGGCCGAAGCGCTTTTTCCATCTTTTTCAAAGCTTGCTCTGTATTGTCGATCCCGGGGATTGTCACGGAAGTCCAGCATCACCCAACGCAAGGATTTCGTTTCATCCTCTTCGCAGGCCACCACAATTGTGGCCACGATCCGCCAGAGCGCTTCGTATGCGGGAAGAATGCGATCCAGAGAAGACGGGAATTGCTCCCGCGGGAGCCATTGATGCAGGATGCTCTGGATTTCATGCGGGAGCGTGCTTGTCCCTTCCCCATCATCGTAAAAGTCCGATAAGGCGCCCGTAACCAGCTGAACGTTCGAAAACGCGAGCTTATCGGGATCCACGCCCAGAAACACCTCCAAAAACACGCGAAAGGTGGTACAGCGGATGAATGAGGCAAGATCGATGTCAATCTCGGGGACGAGGTATTTCTCGATGGCTGCCTCTGATTCGCGAATGAGCGCGTTCCACCTGGACGAGTCGAGACTGCCTTGTTAGACGTGATTTTCGTACATGCCAGTGTAAGCACCTATCATTCTCATCTCTTGGAGGAATCAATGCTTCGCCCATGGTGGTGGTGGTACGTGGTAACTCTTCAAGCGCTGTTTGAATGATTCTTGACGCCCGAGCGCCTGAATACGAGAGAACGCTCAGAGCACGTGCAGTCAAACTGATGGTTGTGGTTGCATACCCCTAACCGACTTCAGGATATATAGTAACGCAGGAAGGAGGACCACCAAGAGAAGAAACAACAGAAACAAGTTGTTGTTTGACGACGACGACATGGGTCAGAGGGTGTGTTTCGGTCCTACGCTTTCCCTTGCATTATAAACATCCCGATGTTCCTGTGAATCCTGTCTTTCATGGTAACCCTCGACGCCACATGCGACCCCCCTCCATCCGCGTTTTCTGCCCTCTACGGTGCTGTGGACTCAATGACATGTTAAATGCCGGCCATCGGTTCCATCCGAGTTGAGAGGCTGCGAAAATGTCCGCGGTTGTCCCACTTTTGGCACCTCATGTATTCGCTGGGTGGGCTTTGGGCTTCTAATCACGTCTAGATGGAGTTGCGCTGGAGTCTTTAATGGTCTTGTTTACAGTCCACCTCCGGAAGAGGACAGGACCCGCGCGAACTTGCTGCCCGTTCTAGCTGCGACTCGGAAGTCGATGCCCAAGGTTCGCTTACGACTGGGATCATATGGTTATTTTCAGACACCCCAGAATTGCGTCTGTGCAGGACACACGTTGTTCCCTCCCCATCTATGATGTCTTCCTTTGCCACCGCTTACCAAACCCCATGCACCTCGATCGACATAGGATTCGTCACACGCCTGTGGCCAGCGACCTACAGTATGGGACGGATCATTCACTTGTGCTTAAGAGGCATGGCTGCCACAAAGGTAATTCAAACCCAATGTCTTAGCCTCGTCCAGCAGCTAAGTCCGTATTTGGTAACCGACAACGAGCCGTCTTATCTGATACCTCGAGGCGGCGGGGCTGCCCCCGCTAGTGGTAAATTTCAGATTCGCGCCGGATCATGTCATGACAAGCAGTGTTCCTGACCCGGAGATACACAACACAACCCCCTTATTACCCACCTCGATTGCTCCGTCCACGTCAATCGTATCGTCCACTTCCATCATTCCGTCCACTTCCATTGCTCCCCTGGCTTCGCCTGTGAAGCTTCTGGCCCCGAATATCGTAACGAGATCGAATTTAGTAAAGCACCCAGCGGGGCAGAGGGGAGAAACTCTGTGTTTTTATTGACTTCATTCATCTTCAAGTTGCTATGCTAGCTGAGTCGTCCAAGTCCGACATTAGTGGCAGCATTTCCTTCCATTCCATTGCAAGTCGCATTCTTCATGCAAAGAAGTGACAGTCGACTGCGGCAAACAGTGGGTCTTTCGTCTCGCTTATCCTGATGTTTGAGGTCGTTTCGGGCAGGAAGCGCAAACACGCTGGGGGCTCGAGGCATGCCCGTCAAAGTATATTAATGCGGATCCCCCTTTGCAGGAAATCTCTGATGTCACCTAACAAGCGCAGCGTCCCACGATCCAGATGGTCGCTCAAAGTGAACACCGTCCAACACATTCATCTCGAAGTTTGCCGACTAATATTCCTCAAACAACCTCGATTTCCTCTCTCCCTTGTCGTACAACCACCTCGAGCGTCGTACCGGGACTGAGACTTCGCGGGATCCCATCTCCCCATAGGATCTGGAGACGATGTGAGGTTGTACACGTTGTGCGTCTTCGTCCCTTGGGGTCACTCCGTTGGACAGTGCCCGATTGGACAAAGGTGCGTCATCCGAGCAAGGGCTGTACCGAAAAAGTCATTTCGACCTCATGAGACGTAGACGTGCTGGTACGGACCCTGGAGAGTTCGATGCGTCGAGGACGAGCGAGAACCGAAACTAGGTGTGCAGTTCCATATTTATCTTCGTCTGGGTTCAACCACTGTCCGGGATTTGAACTTGCCAGGTGCGCATGGTCACCTCTCCCTGTCATTTTATTGCATTAGTTACTGCTATCATAATAAGTCAGTGATGCAACTTTACTGTAGTCTATGTATACGCCCCATCCTGCTATCCCACCTGAACAGTAATGCATTAGGAATGCTTCGTGATACATTCCCATTCCATACCGGCGATGCATAAGTCCTGCTGATGATGCATCCATAGTATGATGCATTACCGTGTCAAACGAAGCATGCCATCAGAAATCTGAGGCGGGTGCTCAGTGATGCATCAGACTGGGTCCCGCCATTGGCACGAGAATGGTTGGGCGGCGGGCACAGGGTGATCGCCGCGAAAATGGTTGGGCGGGCGCCAGGACCATGACGACTGACTCGGATGAGGTGGATGCTAGG
>JBBPNN010001214.1:0-11202 GCA_038090935.1 Hortiboletus campestris
TGAAGAAAGTCAGGGGTGGTTCGGGGTCGGTCTTGCCTGGGATTATATCTTCTACCTGGCAAATTACCTATTTGCTTCGAGATTCGTTTGGAAAGCGGTCTTCTAACTTGAACATTCAACAGGTGTGCAATACAAGTGTAGTGTGGCAGAAGGCAACGTGAAAGGATATTCATTGGCGCACAAAGAACAAAGTTGCTGCGTGAACTTCGACACAGGACGGAGCTCAAAGTTGCGGCAAAAAGATTCCGGACTAATAATGGCATCAACTTTACGTCACAAGCGTGGCAGGTAAGAAGCATTCTACCATACAGTATTTCTGCCATTCGTTCGTTGAGCGTCGACCACGATCAGTGCTACTTCCACGGCTGCACCGAATCCCAGGTACTTACGAGTGGGACCACAATATATTCTACTTGTCGATATGTATCCAATCCCAATCATTTACGCTCACGTCAACCCGAAATCAAGGAATTATTTCCGCGGAACGCCTATGCGGCGATACCCTCGATCCACGCCCCGAACCTAGCCGTAATCTTATGGGTATGGCAAGAGCCCGACTCGAATGGCAGAAATCAGCAGTGCCTCCCCGCCAAGATAGAACTAACTCCCATTTACGGCCACCTCGGGTTAGTGGTGCTGAAGCTGCGGAAGTGATGCTGAAAACACCGTTGCTTCTACCAGCGGTGATTTGAACCGGGATCATCAAGAAGTGTGTCGCGGGGTGAGAAACCACCATGTGCGGAAATTGAAGCTATGAAGGCTTGCGCACCTCTGGGTTCAGCCCGAGGGTCAGATATATGCTAGAACCAAGACTTCGTGAGATAGTCCAACTTATCAGTCTGAAGCGATTGCTCCGCTGGGTCGGTCCAAGAGCTTGCGTCAGCATGATAGACCATCAAGACAATGGCCCTACGACAAGACCTGTCCACAACAACGTCTGCTCTGCCGACTCACAATGCTTCAGTCCTGCCTGATCTCTGCGCTTCCCTACTTCCCTCGAGTTTGTCCGCTAGAATTTTGCCTTGTGGAGCGCCATCAGGTCATCGAGCAGGATCTCTTGCATCGCTCTTCGCGCTAGTCCCTTCTGTTTGCTGGTACCGAGTGAACGTGCCCATCATATGCTCCCCTTCCTACACTGATCCATCTGCTACCGTGCAAACATCTTCAGTGGCGCCTGCAAATGAATGATCGGTTCTAAATTCAAACGAATCAATCGCATTATTTCGTCCGGTGCGGTGACCATCAAGATTACTGATGACGCAAATGTCCGACCTCCAAGGCCTTGACAAACATAGTTTCTCCCCAACTTTGCATATCTTACTCACCTGCCAGCCTTCATGGGCATGGGCGGGCTTAAAGCGTTTTGATGAGTCCAGCTAAGGAGGATGAGAAGAATGTACTAGAAGAATAATAAAGTAGAAGCTAATTCTGTGGTTTCACTGGTTTAACAGCGACGAACAAGGTGGAATTCGGAAAAGCCATGTACCATCAGCATCAGTCGAAAGGGCGATCACTTCGCTCAAAGGACAGGTGAAACAGACCAACGGAGCAGCGAAAAGCGGCATTGGATCCTTCCGAGATAGGATCATTTGCCGGTCGAAGTGTCGGAGACTGACCATCTCCTCAGCTCTTTGCAGTTCATGAAAAATCAATCGAATCAAAATATGGGGTCAAATGCACACACGAACGGAGATACACTGCATCACGACGATGTCCACGATCCTTCTTTTCCATTGAAGTACTGGATGATCTGTACGTAGACCGTTCAGTGCCGAACATGATGCATATCTGGACTCGCGTTCCGAAACACAATAAGGAGAATGACTATAGACCGATAATGGGGTGAACAGGTTACAGTCGAAACCACGGTGAAACCAACGTGGGTGAGAGAACAAGTCGGGGGCAACGGGACCTACTCACGCGTCAGCCTCAATCCAACTGACCCTCTATCACTTGTAAACAATTGTCCGTGTCCACAACTCAGACTGCTGGGGCACAAACGACCTCGACCGTAACCCCACCCGCGTGACCTGACAACGCGAAATGTGGCAGTGAATTCGCCAGCATATGCACCAAACGCGATAGGGAAAATGACTATAGACCGAGGTGACGGTTGAGCAACGTCAGCGGGGACCAAATTTGAACTTGACCCGAGCCGGAAGCGGTTGTGAACAATATGAAGGGAGTCACCCCATTACCAGAAGCCTCGCGGCCGCAAAACAATGTATCGATTCTGCGGGCCGAGACTGGTTGTTGATCATCTTTATCATCGTGTCATTAACTCGCCAGGCCTTTGATGTAGATTCTAGAGACGACTGAGGCCGCGGACAAGCTTGCCTGCGCAAGTAATTTGGGGAAATACCGTGACGGATTCAACGGGGAATGGACGGGTAGGCAAGTCCATTTTCAGAGAAGGAGGGTGGGTAGAAATGGGCACAGAGGCACGGTGGGGGGATGACTTTGACGCGACTGAGTAAAGACAACCTCAAACTTCCACTCAACCATTGAGTTTGGACAATACCTTTCCGCCAACAAAATTCGAACGAAGTTATTCAAACAAAAGCACCATCCCTACACGGGGGACCGTGACACTTCTCCACATCCGAAAGCCTTCTCACGGGCTGTTTGTTTGACAGTAAACTTTCTCTTCTCTCTCCAACGTCTTTCTCCAACGAAATCGCTCGGCCATTGTTCTCAGCCAGGTGGGAACACGAACTAGCTCGATGTAGGCTCTGGACCATCGGTCAATCTTAACATCCCAAAGAGATTACAACGAGTATCGTAGAAGAGCCGCTTGCCCGGGACCGGCGCACCCACCTCAAGTGTACTGTTTATGTCAACAAGACCCTCAGACGGGGCTGAGACGACACAACGAAGCTGCATCGTCCATTGGAGCGGCGTGGCCCGTGGCGGCGAAGCGGTGGCACAGCGGGGAGGCAACACAGTAGACAAGAGCATTGACGTGCCGAGGCGGTGTGAGACGTGGTGGGTAGTGGAGAGCAAGGTCCCGCCCTCCTTTTACATCGTGCGCCATCCTGACCTGTCTACCCGCTTTCGCAGCGTCCGTCCTATTGCCAACTAACAGGAAACCATCAGACTGTCGCATATATCGCAAAATATTGTGCGATGACTCCTATTGTCAAGTCCTGTTCCATCTTCGCGGCTTCCATGCTCAACCTCCACCCGTCCTTTACGCGATCACGTACGACGTCGAGAGCACAAGAAAAAAAACACTTCTGAGATTATTGAGGAATCTATGCGCTATTTCTCTCCACTGCATAAGGAACCCACGACCAGAATAGAGTAGTGCTAGGCGACATACATCTTCATCGCCAGGGCCAATGCCATTTCGGGTCAAGTCACTCAAGCCCCCGTCAAGAACTTTCCAACGATATCAAAGTAACGATCAGGTTCCTCGAAATACGCCAAATGACTGCTTTTTGCGAAGGTCACCCAGCGCACTTTCGGGATCTTCGCAAAGAACGGCTCCACACAAACATCTTGCGCTTCGTCATCCACCCCGTTCGTCAGAAGAGTCGAGCACCCGATAGTGTGAATTTGGTCTAGGCAAGACCAATCCTTCAACGTGCCGATGATCGTGAATTCTGACGGACCCAGCCTATTCCACAACGTCAGTGCTACGGAAAGAGTAGGCCCATAAAAGTACTCACATCGTCGAATAAACGGTAGGGTCAGCTTGCATAGCAGCAAAGGAAGTCCCAAGCTCGTCTGGCCACGGGGTGAGCTTGCAGATGTGTTTTGCATAGAAGATGTTCATCCCATCCTGATACTCCTTGGCATCCGTCGTCCCTTCCCTCTCATGCTTTTCGATTACCTCTCTCACCTCCGTTGGCAGTTGCTTCAGAAGTTGACGAGTGCTCTCCACCCACAGAGCCATGGATGGTGCCGCACTCGCAAGGACTAGGCGTCGCAGCCCAGGAGGGTGTCTGTGGCTCACATAGTGTGCCGCCAGCATCCCACCCCACGAGTGACCGGCGAGATCAAAGTTGGCCCTGATACCAAAGTGCTCGAGAACGTTGTCGAGTTCGTCCATGAAGAGGTCAAGTGTCCAGAATTCTTTTTGGACGTCTTTCAGATGAGAGGACTCGCCGATACCGATCTGATCGTAGAAGATGACTGGTATGTAGAAGCGAGTGTGGAGTTCTCTGAAGGGGAGGACATAATGATGTGAGAGCCCAGGGCCGCCGTGCAGGACTACTACGGGTCGAATGCCTGATTTGAGGTCACCGAAGACCTTGTACCATGTTTGGTACGTTTCGGTGCCCACACGGAAGTTTATCTTTCCTGTGCTTTCAGACATCAATCACTGTCGTGGGTGGTGGCTCGAGGACGAGTTGTGGCGACGGCTACCAAACGTTTCTTATATGGAGTGGATCTATCTGGTTATTCTCGGCCCACTTCCTCTCGTGGAGTTGCGCCAACCTTTTCTGTTTCATGATCCTGATGGGATGTGGACTATTAATTATTACGGTCAGGTCGGCGTTCAAATGTTCACACTGGAAAAACCCATTAGATAGGTGTGTTTTTTTTTGCTTCGGAATCATCTCTGGATCTTCATGTGAGCTCTGCTAATGAAAACATCACTACTAATCGAACCTCACATGGGCAAGCCACTGGAATTGACATATTGCTGTACAAAACACCCCAAAGTCTGATCCGGGCCATTGGCCGTGTGCCGTTTGAGCTGAGCTTGAAAGTCATCTTCGCAATGTTCGCCACTGCACCGCCCTCGTTATCTGTCCATGCGTTTGCCAACTTTGAGGTCATCACAGATATGATTGCTCTTTCCATGAAGAATTTCGTAAATGTACGGTTCGCGATCAGCGCTCTACAAGCAGCGATTGTGCGCCGCCCAATTGCGGTGGTTCGACGAGTGACCATGAACAGCCGGAGCTCAGAGCTCAGATCCTACAATCTGCCGAACCCAGCCTTCCAGTGTGACCCTGGCAACCAGAAGCAAAAGGTGGAGCTCCGCGCGTCGAGTTCTCGCCTGGTGCGATCTTTCCCCGCTCGAATCTCCTAAACGATACTACAGTGGACCATATGGTTATGCGGTTATGCAGCAACTCATCTCATCGCCACACGTTTGCTTCGTACGTGGCGTCATTACTCCCGTGCCACACTTTCCCCATCGTCCACCCAGGCCCTCCACTCTCCCGACACTCGCAGCATTGCCACACGCTTGCATTCGATAAAACGACCGCACTAACAGGCGAGCGGTGTGATCTGCCACCTGACTCGTACGACGGCGAGTTCAGCCCGCCAAGCGATCATTCATTTTTCTTCGATCAATCCTGTGATCTGAGAGCTGGAAGAGCGGCTACTAATCGTTGCACAGATGCGCCCATGATTCGTTCCTATCATAAGATGCTCTCCGCCATCCCACGTCATGATGCAGACTCTACCATGGGTTAATAGGAATACGGAAGTTTATGCTGATGCTGATGATACGGAGAATTGGCACTTCGGTGTCGTCGATTTCGATCAGCCCCCCAACTTCTCCGACGGGCAGTGCAAGCCAACCGACGACCGAAAATGCACATGATCATGATTCCAATCCCACAATTGTGCAACTTGATAGTTCGAACTTCGAACTTTGATGTCAGGAATCATTTATATCATCGCGGCTATGCTATGTATAACGAAATCATAATCACTGGGCTGTGGACTACCGATTGCAGTCATGTCTGCATTCAAATTCAGAATCGGCCGGCCCGGATCAGTACTTGCCCAGACGAATTTACAAACAAGTCGTCGGGGTTTTCCAGACCCTGAGATGATACTGTACAGGATTCCCACCCCACATTTCAAGTGCGTGTCTTTCGAGGTGAAACTTGAACGCGGTACTCGTTTCTTCCAATTTCCGTGTGTAAGGGGCTCATCCAAGAGCTTCAGATCCACAATGTTTGGCGCCGCACTTGCACTCGTTCTCTGCACGCACTTTTGTCTCTTATCTGCAGATGCTAGTGGCATACGTTTGTCCAAAGGTAGAGCGAGGCTATCGTACTTACCAAACCCATTCTAACCTTGCATCATCCAAACGCAGATCTGTCGCTTTCGGTCCCATTTGGAGACCCAGTAGCGATCCGTGTAGACAAAACTGCCCACTACAGCCTCGAGTCGGATGAAGGTAAAGCCGAGTTCGACGCGCTCATTCCGCACGGTGGCCACACAGTCGTCCTTCCCGACCCTGGAAATGGCAAACCTATCACTTACACTGTCACACTTCTCCATCAGCTCAAGTGTCTTGGCATCCTCCGCGACAACTACAACTCTCGTGAACCACCATCACAGCTCACGAACCATTGCATGAACTACTTGCGCCAGTCAGTCTTGTGCAATATCAACACGAGAATAGAGCATTCGGTCAAGCCAAAAGGAAACGCTGTGAGAGGGTACGACGCGGTTTGTCGGGATTGGACGAAACTGTACGATGAAGTAGAGCGGATCCAGTTTGGAGCTGAATATTAATGACGATACTAGACTGTTCGCTCCATATTACTTTGAAAACGCTTGTAATACTACGGAGCGTTGTAGCTCCACGCTGTTGCGATGAAAATATTTTCGCGGATGCATAGCCTGCGACTGGCAGTGCCTCAGGCCCCCACGACCAAATGGCGACCGTGGAATGGACCAATGGAGTCTGAAACAATGAAGGAGATCATATGATACATTAGGCCTGATCGGGGATCTGCTAAGGAACGTCTGGATCCAGGACTGATCAGAGCTGGGCCACAATGCGGCGTAGTCCAATGTCCAATTACAGGAGTTGTCTATTCTTTTCTCTTCATTCCTCCCACGCTCTTTTACGTATGCTGCACGACTCGTGCAGTGATGAATTTTCATTGCTATTGATATGTAGCACTGACGGCGGCGGCCAACGTTGGGGTAATCATCACCACTGTATCCCGAGCCACGACTCTGAAAGGCATCGTTGTTATCCAAGAATAGGAAATTACGATCAACTCGAACCATTACAAAACGGTTGCTTCGAGTCCCGACCGAGCGTGCACCGGTGGTAATCCCCCTCCCGGAACACCCGGACTTAGCGAGATTAAGGCAGACAGACGCTCGGCGGGTTGCCTCGTTGTTTTTTTCATTTATCCTTATCCACCAGTCATAAGGTAGGTCACAGTGGAGTCCGTTCACTTCTCGTACCTCCAACATGTCATCCAACTCAAGTTGGGTCCCAGATGAAGACCCTCAAACCCTCTTCTCCGAGAGGTGCTGGCTTCAAGGTGTCATCGTCAGCGCAGTCGCCTATGGGGTTACTGTCTCGCTCTACTTTTTGTCTTTCCATCTCCTCGTGCGCGAGAAAAATCGCGTGGAATTCAAGAAACGGGTACCCTTGTTGATTTACATCACCGTCACCTTCCTCCTCGGTACTATCTTCATGTTTGTACTCGCCGCGTTCACCCAGATGGCGTTCATCGACGATCGTAATTATCCGGGTGGTCCAAGCGCATTCGAGAACAATATGTTCTCTATCCCTGTGGACAATGTGGGTAACGCGGCCTTTGTTCTGTCCAACTGGTTGTCCGACGCTTTACTGGTCAGTACTTCAGCAACCATCGAATTAGGCTGTCTACTTGACGACTCACCGTCACGTCAGGTGTGGCGTTTTAAAGTTATCTATCAGGGGTGCCGGGGTCCTATCTGGGTCGTGATGCTCTTCCCTTGCTTGATGCTTGCAGGGTCGGTAGGTCAGTACCTCTATTCTACCCTACGCTTGTGAGAAACCTAACGGACGCTACGCGAATGCAGCCATGGGGATAATGTTCCTCGTTCAAGTTTCGACCACAAATCCCTACGTCACGAACGGCATCAACTTTACGTTGCCATTTCTCAGCTTGTCCCTCGCCTTGAACATCATTCTTACGATTGCCATCGTTCTCCGTTTGTTGACCTTTAGACGTCGTGTCGTTGCGCTTCTGGGACCAAAACATGGGTCACAGTACACATCGATCGCTGCGATGATCGTCGAATCCGCTGCGCTCTACTCTGCAGTTTCTATCACGTTCCTCGGTTTGTTCGGGGTCGGAAGCGCAGTTTCGCAGGTGTTCATACAGTCCCTGAACCAATTCCAGGTGAGGCTTGTTCTGCTCGGAAATGCTTCTCATCTCCATCTCACTCCCAACTACAGACAATCGCCACACTACTCATCGTGTTCCGCGTCGCGCAGGGTAAAGGGTGGACCGATGAGACTGCTACATATGTGATGTCAGCTCGGGGTTTGGATCCTTTGACGTCAGAAAAGATGCGGTTTGCACCTGGCACTTCCGTCACGTTGGGAAGTTCCGGGGATATGGTGAAGAACGCTAGTGGTGTGGAGTCCCAAGGTCGTCCACATGTCTCAATGAGAAATGCAGTGTAGCGTTGGAAGTTGTTTATACCCCTGAATACCCCTGCCAGTCGGAGCAGACTGGCATAGTTCTGTTGTACTTTTCTGCGACTTGACACGGTAATGAAGACATGCATTCTTCACTGGCTTCCGTGCACTGGAACGTGAGACACGATCATCATCATCGTGGGTCCCCTCTTATGGCCGCTAACTTGAAGGCTCTTCAAGTTTGTGGTGTGACCGATCGACTCGTCAAATTCAACTGGGTCGTGCGCTGTGACAAAGAATTCGTCCAGTCCAAATGTGCATTAGCATGCCAGTGTTACAAAGCTGCTCCCTGCCTCCCGTCGCCGTGCCTTTCACTTTTAGACTACGAGACAAGTCTTCAATTCAATGGCAACCGAGCTTGCAGGCAATAAGTTACTAGGTATCTTGCTTCCAAATCAGGCAGATGGTCCAACCCTGCGACTTCATTAATCCGTTCCAGGGGCTGGCTGATGCGGCACGATGCGCGCTGAGTGCGGAGATTATATGGTTTCAAGCGAAGTGATGGGAAGTTGAAACAGGAGAGCGGACATGAGGTGGTTGTTTGATTTAAAGGTACCATATGATCATTCTAATCAGGCAATGTGAACCAGCCTGAGAAGTGCGGAATTTGATGCAAACAGCGCCCAGGGTTGATAAGTTACGTCCGCTTTTACGGCACTCAAGGCGATCGTACATGCACGTGCAAAACTAACAATGGCAACGTGAGAGATCAAACAAGAATGAAATCCTTCGGAATCCTGGACAGGTTTTTGGAGTGAGTATCAATATCATCACAATCTCTCCTCATTAATGTGCCCCAGTTCCGACGTTTTGTGGAGACTCCACCATGTTTTTCGCACGTTCCAACCACTATGTCCCTCTACTGGACGAGAGTCAGCTCGGCCATGGTAATTGCGGGTCCTCCAATGACTTCGGTTCATCTACTCCCTACATTGATAAAAAGCAGCGCAAGTCCCAAGCGATTCCGTGGACACTTGTTGTGGTTATCATATGCACGCTTCTCAACGTCACACTCAGCGTCTTTCCTGCGGCGCTCACCTCACGGAAGGAGGTGCCTCGCGCTGACATACACATCACAAGGCAAAACATCCACCTCCTCCGCCGACCCAACCAATACATCGGATTTGATGAGATACAGCGGCCCATTCCCCCTGTCAGTCGTCAACTGACCACGTATCCTATTTTGCTCAGCTTGGTGGACGCTGCATCCCCAGACACCGTGTTCACAGACGATTTTGCCACGGGAATGTTCCATAGCGGCACCATCACACCTGATGATAGAAGAGTGCGCGTTACACCCACTGTGAGTCAATTCGGAACTCGAGTCTCAAAGTCGACTCATCTCTCTGACGCAAATTGTCCACTTTTAAGATGTCAACTATTATTCAGTTTCGCGCAATTGACTGGGGAATGGAGATTTGCGAGCTCCACATAAGCTTTCCAGAGTCCTTTGGTCAGGAGGGCCACTCTGGTTCGCTTGCACTCTATCGTATCGACTCCACGATTCCGTTGGACACTTCAGCCCTTTCGTACAACACACGCCCCCGTCGTATCGCCAAGCTTGGAAATATTCCAGTTGGAAACGTGACGTGGCACAGGAAATTGAACTGCGCCATGGATGAGGTGCTTTCATTCGAGCTCAGCTGCCTTCCATTAGCAGAATCGGGCGGTGATTCCAACTGCTTTGTGGAATGGGTACAAATCAAGGATGCAATACCTGGTGAGCCACCCCGATCAAGTTATCAATTTGAGATAGTAATTTGGTTCTCATGGGCGTCGCAGCCATCTACATGGTGCAACATTCAACCATCTGATCCGATTTCCGCTTTTTGTGGCAGGCTCATCGATGGATCAACATTCACGCTCGAACTGATTTGGATGGTGGAAACAAGGATATATTACGTATACTAGTGCTACCGTGTGTATTTTGTATTACATAATTAAATTGGTATTCTGCGTCCACCTAAAATTTCCCAGGCTCGTAATGATCGTGTCAGAGTTTGAAATTTCACAAGCAAGGTTTGCGCCAACGCCAGGCGGCAGCCGCATTCCCCAAGTATTATGGTTAGTCACTGAAGTTGGCCCGGGAATCACAGGCGGAATATGAACGTTAACTGAACCCAGGTCGGTGCCCAATGTGTTCTCATCTTATCTGAGGTGTCTGTCTTTTACGAGACGGAGTCCCTGCCTGACTACAGCTAACCAAAGGTGTATCATCATAGTGTGTTAGTGAGGCAACAATACATCGGATTCATTGCAGGGCCCGTTTCAAGCTTCAATTCCACTCCTGTGCCCACTCTGTCCAATTCTCATAATTCTCATCCAATGCATTGTAAACCTGTTGCCAGTCGCGGCAAACCAACGTGTCCCCAACACGTTCATTCTCGAAATCCCTCTCCATGAAATCTCCCAGTTCAAGCGTATCCGCCGCCTGACACAACAGCGTTTGCCGCAGATAATTGAAGCAATGATGCAGGTGTTCGTAACCGGCGTAGGTATCATTCCGGTCGTTTAATGCCCTCTGGATTGACCACAAGCAGTGGAAATGATGCCAGAACACCATGGTAAACAGCCTATGATCTGGGCCGAGACGGGTACGTCCGGCCTCTTTTGGGGCTGTGACGAGCTTGTCCCACTCCATCTGAGCAACGGGATCAGACCCGTTGAGTGGGAAATGGATAGTCTCGTGGAGTGTCATGGCGACTGGATTGTCGGAGATGTCGAAAGGTAGTTGAAGGGGGTAATCATCGCCGCGATAGCTGTACCTTGCAGGCTCTGACGTTTGTGTGATG
>JBBPNN010001215.1:0-11185 GCA_038090935.1 Hortiboletus campestris
ATTACTAGAGATCACAAGAAGCAAGTGATTACTCTAGACCAAACCTGCTATGCAGAGAAAGTTATACAATAATTTGGTCAAGAGAATTGCAAGCCAGTCTCTGTACCTCTTTCTACCGAATATAATCTGAAACTTAACTCCAACCAAGATCAGTTGAATCCTACTCTTCACAGTTGCTATCAGTCAGTCATTGGATCACTGTTATACATCATGCTTGGTACTCAACCAGATATAGCCTTTGCGGTTATCAAAATGTCTCAGTTTTCTTCCAACCCTACAGAAGAACATTTGCAAAAGGCACTCTATATTGTGCACTACTTGTCATCCTTTCAGGATCTTTGCATCTTGTACTCTGGACATGGTGACCAAAATGGCTTATGTGCTTATTCTGATACAGATTGGGCTAGAGATGTTGAGACATCCTGAGGAAAAGTACAAGTACATTGGGCACTTATATACTATGAGTGGACTCTGAATAAAGAGTCCTGAAGGGGAAACGGAACAGTGGAATGCTGTTCTAGAAGGGGATATGTCCGTAAGGAGAAATGGGTCAAGGGTAAACTGTGGAAGGAAACGGAAGTGGAACAAAAGGAAGACATACTGCAGACTGCGCAAAGGATCAGGAGTTCCGGCTGGAAAAGAAGAGCAGAAGAAGAATGGAACTCTGTCTAAGGATCAAAAGAATCAGAAGGAAGATTGAAGAAACAGAGGAAATTGGAAGAAGAGTCCTTGGGCTCCCATGTGGAAATCCACAAAGCGAACTCATGCTCCTTGGCTTCGGACATCCAAGGGATTTCTGTAACATTACCCCTGTTGTACACCTGAGACACTGTCTCAGAATCCAACACTTCCATTGTCGCTGTCAGTTTCATCGGGGTCCCTGCTGTTGGCTCTGGAGAGATAGACTGGACAGGCAGATTGGATATGTCCAGGAGCGTGGTGCCTACAGTAAGGGCACTGGTAGGTTGGGCAGTTGGGACGGAGGTGGCTGGGGCTGCCACATACGAAGCAGCGGACAGCTGCGTGATTGTGGTGTCGAGGGGGCATAACTCCTCAGACAACTGTGGGGGAAGTTCCAGGCATGGATTGGAATATGGATTTGAGGGTGCCGACCAACCGAGAGAAGTCGAGGTCAGGGGCAGGTGTGGGTTGGCGTCGGTGAAGTGGGGATGGCACGGGGAGAGGATTTGGCGATGAAGGGGGTTGGCTCTCTTCTGAGGTTGCTGCAGTAGCAACTCCGGAGTCAAGGTCTGGAGTAGATTTGGTGGTGGAGTCTGAGACCTCGGGAGAAGGGGGCATAGCGACCGGGACGAGGTTCCTTTGTTGCTGCTTGGTACAGAGTCCAGCAGAGGCAGAGAGAATTTGTCGCATGATCTCCTCTGGGACATGATGGAAAAAGCAGGAGAAGTGGGTGGAGCAGAGAAGCTGGAGGACCTTGTACTGCTGGGCAATGAGCCTTTGGTTCCAGCAAAGGGCATCTGCAGCAGAAATTCTGGGGGTCATTGCCAAGTGGAGTCTCCCACAGGAATAGTTGTGGTAGAGCTGAATGAGACCCGTAGTGAGGATTTCCCAATCATTCCTGAACTCCGCACTTTGTTCGATAGGGAGGAGCACTGCCAGGTCTTCAAGGACAGACACGATGACGACATGGAGCTCACGAAGAGGGAATCGACTGAGCGAAGAGAGGGGGATAACTGGGTCAGAGGGAGAAGAAGAATGTTCTACAGTAACAGCAGAAGACATAAGAAAAATGTGAAACAAACTGAAGAAACAAACAGAAGTCCTGGGCGCTTAAATACCCAGGGGAGAATCCTAATCAAGAAACTGGAAAGGTACGGGCAGAATGGAAGTGGAAAGTAGCACGGAGGAAGCGGAATTCTGATGCTTCGGCGGATAGAAACGGAATCAGGTGGAGTCAGAAGAATGCAGCTGTGGACTGCAGACTGCAGACTGCGGACTACAGACTGTGGGTGCAGCAAGGGAGATAGGGTGACTGTGAAGAAGGTTAAGAGGTGAGTGATAAAGCATGTGTGGATTCAAAAACAATCCCCATGTATCAATTTCTCCTCATAACAATTTTCTTCATCACGTTATGCTTGGTGTTGGTGACTGTGTTGGTTATACTGGTCCTGATGCGAGGAATCCTGGATCTCCAGGAGAGGGTGTCAGAACGTTGGGTGCCCATAGTGGTGCGTGGGCGATTTAGTGAGCCAACATGCTAATGTCAAGAGAACGTGCTGACTTGTTGGATAGTGAGGAAATCCTTTGAGGTTACGGCATACAACCCTCATTGGATATATGATGGGAAGAAGGGATGGGAGGATCCAACTCGACTGGAAGCACGGTGGGTTTTCTGTCTTTTGAACAATCAAACCATGGAGTGGGGTGACAGAATTACAAGTGGATGGGGTGGCAGATGGGGAGGAGCTGGCGGTGACGATGGGAATGATGAGGACTAAGGGGAAGTCACCATAGCAAAATCCTTGGGATGAGAGAGTTTGTACACTCGCAGCATGTACTTAGCATGTGAGAGATGCAATTCTGGTTCCCAAGTGTCCTCCGCACGAGAGTAACCCTTCCAAGAGACTAGAAATTGGTGGCGTCCAGGAGATGCTTGGTAAGAACGGATGGTCTCAATTTCATATTCCTCTTCTCCTTTGACAATCTCTGAAGGAGGATTAAAGAAGTTCGATCCATGTTCATCCGTTTCGGTAAAGGTTGAAAGGAGGGAGGTGTGGAAGACGTTGTGAAGTTTCTTTCAAGTCAGAGGAAGACAAATTTTGTAGGCATAAGGGGAAATGACTGCGTCAATCTTGAACGGTCCTTCACGGCAAGGAGCTAGCTTGCGAGAGGGGAAATTGAATTTGAGATTTCAGGAGTCGAGCCAGACTTTATCTCCTACTTTCCAGGGGGTAAACTTCGTTCCAATGCGCTCTTTGATGGTCTGAGTGGCTTTGGCGTGAGCGGTGGTTGCCTCCTTTTGTACGGCATCAAGAATTTCTAACTGCTTTTCCAAGGCGGGAAGAAAGGTGGTTCCAATTGGAGGATAGGCATGGGGTTCATACCCATGCATTAGAGAGAATGGGGTGACGTTGGTGACAGAGTGAACGGCAGAGTTATGTGAAAACTCAGCCATTGGCAGAAGTTAGGCCCACTTTGAAGTGTTTCCTTGACAGAAGATGCGAAAATAGGTTTCGAGTTCCTGGTTGACCTGTTCAGACTCTCCGTCAGTCTGAGGATGGTAGGCGGTGGAGAGGGCAACGTCATAGGATAAGAGCCAGGCAAGCTCCTTGGCAAAAGCAGAAGCAAATTGTGGTCCCCAATCAGAGATGACCCTGTTGTGAAGTCCGAATCGGCAGAAAACGTTCTTGAAAAAGAGGGAAGCTATCCCTGCCACATCAATAGTTTTGTTACAAGGGATGAAAATCACCCCCTTAGTAAGCCCATGGTTGACCACGACCAGCACAGAATCAAAACTGGGGGATAGGGGGAGGTCGGTGATCATATCACATGAAATTTGCTGGAAGGGCTGACTCGCAGAGGAGGAAATAGGACAGATACCGGGAGCCACCGGATGGGTGTTGACCTTGTTCGCTTGATAAACAGCGCAACCTGCAACAAAACGGTGAACAAAGGTGGTCAGACCAGGCCACCAATAGTCACATTGTACAAGATGAACAGTGCAAAAATACCCCCCATGACCCCCAGCGGGCGAATCATGGAGGGACTGTACAAGGTTCTGTCGGGCAGGCTCGGGGACATAAAGGCGGCCCTTGAAGTACAAGGCACCATCAATGAAGGTCCAATCCTTTGGGGAAGCATGGGGGAAAAGGGAGTCACCTTCCGTCAAAGCCTTGATGGCGTCAGAGACAAGAGGATCCTTGACCATGTGATGGGCAATCTTGCTTGCCAGCACCACATCCAACTGTCCAATGACGACCCCAGAGATGTCCACAGGCACAGGAACGTCCAGGAGGAGAGTGATAGCAGTGTTGTTGGCGGAAGTATTGATGACATCTTGGCAAGATAATGCATCCGCGGGAACCATGGCAGAGCCAGGTTGGTTATCCCAGCAGAGGTCGAAGTCTTGTAAAAACATCAACCAGCGAGCCTGACGGCGAGAAAGATTTTGAGGAGACTTGAAATATGTCAAGTTCCTGTGGTTGGTGATCACCGTGACCGGGTGATGGGTGCCCGTGAGGTATTGTTGCCATTCCTCAAGGGCTCATATGATGGCGAGGAGTTCACAGTCATAGATATCGTAATTTTGCTCAGCTGGAGCAAAAGTCTTCAAGTAGTAGGTGCAGGGATGGAGATCACCATTGCCATCTTTTTGCATCAGGACAGCACCTGAGGCACAGAGGGAAGCATCCGTCATGACATAAAATGGATGGTTGGTGTTGGGGTATTGTAATACTGGCCGACTGAGAAACGCCTTCTTGAGTTTCTGAAAAGAAGCCTCATGATCTGGCAACCATTGCCAAGCGGCATTCTTCTTTGTCGAGGAAAGAAGCAGCTGTACAATGTTAGAAAAATCCGGGATGAACTTTCTGTAGAAATTGCAGAAGTCCATAAATGAGTGTACTGCACTAACAGAACGCGGGGCAATCCATTCCTCTATGGTGGTCAGTTTCACGGGATCCATAGAAACTTGACCTTCCCCAACAATCATTCCCAGGTATTCCACTTTGGGTGCACAGAACATGCATTTCTCCAGTTTGACGCCAAGCTTATGCTCATGAAGGCATTGGAGAACAAGACAAACACGCTTGACATGTTCGTCACAATCCCTAGAATGAACCATTAGATCATCCATGTAAATGATAAGCCAACCTTCCACAAGGTAGTCAGCAAAGATATGGTTCATGAATGCCTGGAATGTTGGCGGTGAGTTACACTGCCCAAAGAACATTACCATTGGTTCAAAAAGGCCAAGAGGGGTGGTGAAGGCAGCCTTCCATTGATCCTCAGGGCAGATACAAATATTGTTGTAGCTCCAACGGATATCAAGTTTCGTGAAGTACCTAGAGTGCTTCAAGATGTCGATCAAATCAGCAATATGAGGAAGGGGGTAAGCATTCTTGATTGTGTGGGAATTAAGATACCTATAATTCTGACAAGGACGGTAGGTTTCATCTTTCTTCGGGACAAAACGGAGAAGCCTGGGGAGACTTCAATGGCATGATCTTTCCTTCTTGTAAATTTTCTTCAACAAATTCTTTCAGCGCCTCCATCTCCTTGGGATTCAAGGAATAGTTCTTGGCCTGTTTCAGGATGAACGAGTCGTCAAGTTCAATGGTGTGGTTGAAGGGTCAATGGGGAGGAAGAGGGACATCTTTCACTTTCATGAAGACATCACAAAACTCGGCAAATTCCGGTGGTAGCTCAACAGCCTTTTTCTCCTGGTCGGCAGCTATATAGGTTGAAACGGTGACCTTGTTGATTTCCGGGGGAGGGAGCACTCCCATGGACATGGCTAAATCGTCGACCCACTGGTCGAAGATAGCATTTTCAGAAACGTGGTTGTATCGCAGGAGGTAGCGTTGCGTCTCGGCATCCTCCTTCGGCCTGGAGATCCCCCTGACGAAAGGGAGGGAGACCATTCTGGTTGACCAGTCGATGGTCAGGTTATTGTGGCATAGCCAAGGAAGTCCCAAGATGACGTCCTCATTGGCCTGAATGAGGTAGAAAAGTTGTTTCTCCACGTTTTCTCTGATATGAAGGTGTACGATTGTTGTCCTTCGTATTAAACCTCCTTGGTCAACGGTTCCGTCCACATTGTAAGCCATCAGAGGTTTCAGCAATTGTTGCATATCCCATCCAAGGTGATGGATGAGAGATGTGCTAATAAAGCACCCCATAGCCCCACAGTCAATGAGGGCATACATTTCAGCGATTTTGCGGTTAGATCCAGAAAGCAAAACTGGAATCGAGATCGATTTCGAGTTCTTTCTGGATACAAATACAGGCACAATAGTAAAGGAGGGTAAAGACGCTGATGCTTTCCCTCCACGTAGACCCTTGTTAGCCTCGTTGTTAAAGAAGATACGAGGCTCAACGGGTTCTTCATTGTCAACTACAAGTCTAGCCACACTTTCAGTGGCCTCGACTGGTGTTTCATCTTTGTTCGCTTCCCCATAGACAATCTTGAGAGAGTTCACCACCTCTGTGTCAGAGATATTGAGCAACCGGGCGTACTCCTCGAGGGACGAAGGAGGAGCTGACACCGTAGCGGCCCAAATTCTCGGAGCTGAAGGAGCAGGAGGTTGAGGGGAGAATCCTCGAGTACCTCCAGAGCAGGAATGCTTGGAGGAGCGACATCCGACCTTGTGGCAAACAAAGCACTTGTTGTTACATAGGTGCTCAGCACGCTGGGTAGGGGAGAGTCAGATTGCATCAATGTCCATGGCGTTGGGGTCACGACAAGAGGAGGAGGTATTGGAAGAGTGCTGAGTACCTCCAGAAGGAATGTAGTGAGAAGATCCAGAGCGAAGTTTCTTTAAGCGCTGGACCACGTCGTAGAACTGAGCAGCCTTGTCAAGCCACTTCTTGGCCATGAGAGGTTCCTTATCTACTGTGGCCATCCGGAAGGTGAGATCCACGGATACTGCCTTCTTGAGCATGTCGATCAAGATGAGCTCATCCTTGACTCCACTCCAGCCCATTTCTAACTCAAAAGCAGAGCGGAATCCATGAAAGTCCCCTTTGAAGGGCAGCCCTTCCATGCGTATATCGGCCAAGGCGGTGCGAGCCTTGCCGGTTCAATCCGAGGGGAAGAAGACCTGAGCAAAGTCGTCGGAAAATTTCTCCATGGTCTTCTCTGTTGCTGGTATGTTGGAGTCCAGCATCTTCTTCAACCAACCCTTGGAAAAGACAGCACCTCGTCCCTTACTCATCTTATTACAAAGAGTGAGTATCTTCATCTTGTCAGTGCTGAATCATGGAGACATCTGAAAGTATGCCTCCATGGTGAGGGCCCATCATTGAGCATCCTCATTCTTGCCAGAGAAATTGTCTGGAAGACCAGCCTTAAGCTCGGTCCCATTGGCTCATTCATTGGCCATGTCATTGTCATCAGAATGATATGAGTCAGAGTCGGAGGGTTCGGAAGGGGGAGAAGGTGGTGGAGGTGCAGGATCACGGATGGGGGAATTTGAAGGAGGAAACTGATGAATGGAAGGTGGACAGAAAGGAGGAAGAGCTGGAGCACGAGTTAATGGTGAGTTGAAGGGGGACAGCGAAGTCAAGGGGCCAGGTATGCGCCTTCCCGAACTCGTATAAGAAGGACGAAGAACTGATTCTCAATGAACTGGAGAGAGCTCCGGTGGTGCAGGAGCTGATCTGGTTCTAGAGGAGGGCTCAGAGTCTTCGTTTTCTTTGTCTCAGTTTGCTCAGAGGAGATGTTCAAGGTTGATCCTGCACGTGGCAGTGGGGATGGTCTTGTCCTTCTACCAATTGGTAAGGAGGGAAAAGCAGTTAGTTCTTTTGTTATGCTAAGCATAGAACCTAGCTTTATCGGCGAGAGTCACATGATGAATGACGGGTAAAGTCAGAGATGTTGAGCTTGTGGACCGCATTACCCACTAAGCGAATCGAAGAGTCTACAACACTTGGTAGGTGTAGAGACTATGAGAAGGGGTCTCAACAAGTAGTTCGCAAACTACCAGCAGATTGGGCTAGATACTACACTTGTATTGCATAGAACTAACTGAGGAAAAGTACAAGTACATTGGGCGCTTATATACTATGAGCGGACTCTGAATAAAGAGTCCTGAAGGGGAAACAGAACAGCAGAATGCCGTTCTAGAAGAGGATATGTCCGTAAGGAGAAATGGGTCAAGGGTAAACAGCAGAAGGAAACGGAAGTGGAACAAAAGAAAGACATACTGCGGACTGTGCAAAGAATCAGGAGTTCCGGCTGGAAAAGAAGAGCAGAAGAAGAATGGAACTCTATCTAAGGATCAAAAGAATCAGAAGGAAGATTGAAGAAATGGAGGAAATTGGAAGAAGAGTCCTTGGGCTCCCACGCAGAAATCCACAAAGCAAACTCATGCTCCTCGGCTTTGGACATCCAGGGGATTTCTATAACAAAGGCTATCTCATTGGAACAAAGTCTTTGACACTCACCTTTGGAATTTTTTCCATTGTAATGCCAAGTATCATGCTCAACGTCACTTACAGCATTTAATCAAGTCTGCCAAGACCTCTGATGAGCTTGATTCGATATATGAAGGTCTTAAAAAGTGACCTTTGGGAAGACAATGTCAAAGAGCTGCTACGGAAGGAGAAAGACATCGACAGATTCTCCAGCATAGTTGATTTATTAGCTGAGATGTCTATTCCTTCCAATTGACCTTTATCTGGACTAGAAAGCCTCAATTATTCTTCTTCTTTTGAATCACCTTACTCAAATTTATTTTCTTGAACTTAACAGTCACTCTCACGTACTATATCTTTCTCATTGTCCTCTTGACATTGATCAAATTTGTGTACAGAGAGGTACTCTTACCAATATATATATTGGTAACCCGCATTACTTTGCAGAGATGTGTTTCAATTTTTTTGAATCACATGCCTCTTTGCCAATACCTAATCAGTATCAAAAAACACCTACACAAAGTTTGATACCTAGTAAGGAGAAACAGAAATTGTACTGGATTTCAAGAAAAGGGTATGAAAAGAAGTATAGACACTTTCACCAGATACCAGGATCAGGACCAGGGGCTACCACTTCCTTTTTATCTTATCTGGCTGAAACATTCGTTATTGACATCTTTTCAGATCTCCTCTAAATGGCACTTCCTGTCTCCAAAGTCAAGTTTGACACAAATCTCATCAGTCATATCTCCATACTTGTTGGACAAGAGAGCTATGATGTTTGGCAACTTAGGATCCAGACTACCCTATCTGCGTATTCTGTTTGGAAATTCATTGATGGCACTCTCATCTATACTGCTTAGGCTACCATGCCTAATCAAGCAAAGTGGAAGTTGCTAAACAAATGCATACTTGGTCTTATGGACAGTACAATCAACGATTCCTTGCTTATGCATGTGAATTATGAATGGGCTAATCCTGATACTTGCCCTTCTATCTCAAAAGCTCTCTGGGATCACCTCAGAGAATGTTTTGGGACTGTTGGACTTCCTGGACAGTTTAATCTGTTCTATTAGGCTCTCTGACTTCACATTGATCCTTCCAATGCCAACTCATTGATAAATGCTTATCATACCCAGTTCCAAAATCTTACTGAAGCTGGGTTTAATCTCCTCAAAAACCTACATGCTATGATTCTTCTTTCCAGACTTCCTAACAACTACTTCGCCCTTGCTTCCACTATCACGCAGACCGTTGAAGCTGCTAACTTCAACATGAGCACCATCTCATCATGGATACTCATGGAGATGGATCTTCGCACTATGCACAAACCTCTCCACCCCCAGATATCTCAGGCAGATTCCAGAGGTCAACCCCAACCTTTTGTTAACCGGACCAATGTGATTAAACGTGGTCCTCCACCTCAAAATCAGTGAAGAAGCCAGACCCCCTCATATCAACCAAGATTGTTTACTCCCAACTACCAACCCTCTGGCGGTTATTCTAACCAGCCTCAATTGGGTCCTTTGAACTTGAACCAGAAGAAAGGTAAAGGTCCTGCCAGATCTAAACAATCTGATAAGGGGCAGAAGAAGGATTGGTTTAAGAAGCAACAGGATACAAAGGGCAAAGGTAAAGTGAATGAGGTAACATTTGCTAATGAAGTCATTATGGAACCAGAATATGTTGAAGAAGATTTTCTTCCTTCTAGCTTTATGCAGGAAGACCACAACATTGCCGACTCCTCATCCACCATTATACACATAGGTTGAAGAGATGATGAAGACAATGGGATGAATGTAGCTGGGCTGTCTTTGATGCCCTTTCCATATGGCTCCTTCAAGGAATGTCCTTTCTGAAGGAGCTATCACTACATCTGGGACACCAATGACGATGATGATGAAAGAGAAGAGGAAAAAGGTTTCTTTTTCTCTAGAAGGCCTCACCAGCTCATCCTCTCATTTTGACAATATTGATTTGTTGAATGAGACTCATATTCAGACACTTCTTCCATCTACATATGCCTTTGGCAGTAGCCATGGCAACCCCACAAGACCTAGGAGAGTGCCTACAAAATTACAATGTCAATGTCATGTACAGATATGATAATGAATACAATGGGCTTGACTATTATCACAATGCTTTTGCACTAGGAGGAGATTCTGACAAAGAGTTTGCCCGACACCACTAGATGATTGACAGTGGTTGCACTGATCATCTTTCTCCTTTTAAAGATGACTTTGCACATCTAGGATCGCAAACCTGTTATGCTATTGTTGCTAATGGACACAAGGTTCCTATGTATGGTCCGGGTAAGATTATTATCCAGCCAAAAGATACAAGAGCAGAACCTCTTGTTCTCTCTGAAGTATGGTATGCACCACATGCAGGACAGACTTCTGTCTGTTCCTACACTTACTAGTCAAGGCTATAAGTGTATGATCAATGATCGTGAATCCAACATCTGGGACACAAATGAGCATTTGGTGATATGGGCCCTTGCTCTATCTCCGAACAATAACCTCCATTGGTTTCAGTCATCTCAGATTACTCCAATGGAAGGTTCTATCAACTCGCTTGTCAAGGAAGACTCTTACGATCTTTGGCATCATCGTCTTGGACATTCATCCAAGAATGTTCTTTGTGTCACTCCTTCTCATGTTACTGATTTACCCACTATTGCTCCACCAGACAACTCTTCTCCCTGTAAAGGCTGTGCCTTAGGGAAAATGCATGATCGTTCATATCCATCCTTCAGTAAACATGCTACTTGTCCTCTTGAACTTGTTCACTTGGATCTGTTTGGCCCTATGCCCACAGAGTCTCAAGTTCACACATGTTATATTCTTACTTTCATTGACAGTTTTCCTGGTTTTGCAGTTGTTGCATTTCTACGCACCAAGAATGCTGTTTCACAACACTTCTGACTGATGGTTTCTTGGCCTGAAACCTTTACTGGTCACTGACTCACCTCTGTATGTTTAGACCAAGGGGGGGAATTTATGGCTGGGATGCTTCAGTCATTCTTTCAGTCCAGAGGCATCACTCATCAGACCTCTGTTCCTCACACCCCTCAACAGAATGGTCG
>JBBPNN010001216.1:0-11162 GCA_038090935.1 Hortiboletus campestris
AGGGCCGTCTCCATGTTCCCAAGCCCGCCCGGCAGGACCTTGTATGGTCCCTCCATGATTCGCCCGCTGGGGGTCATGGGGGGTATTTCCGCACTGTTCACCTTGTGCAGCACGACTATTGGTGGCCTGGTCTGACCACCTTTGTCTGCCGTTTTGTTGCTGGTTGCGCCGTTTGCCAAGCTAACAAGGTCAACACCCATCCAGTGGCCCCCGGTATCTGTCCCATTTCCTCCTCTGTGAGTTGGCCATTCCAGCAGATTTCCTGTGATATGATTACCAACCTCCCCCTATCCTCTGGTTTTGATTCTGTGCTGGTTGTGGTCGACCATGGGCTTATAAAGGGGGTGATTTTCATCCCTTGTAACAAATCTATCAATGCGGCAGGGATAGCCTCCCTCTTTTTCAAACATGTGTTCTGTCGATTCGGTCTCCACAATAAGGTTATCTCTGATCGGGGACCCCAATTCGCTTCTGCCTTTGCCAAAGAGCTTGCCTGGCTCTTGTCCTACGATGTCGCCCTCTCCACCGCCTACCACCCTCAGACTGACAGAGAGTCTGAACGAGTTAACCAGGAACTCGAAACCTATCTCTGAATCTTTTGCCAAGGAAACGCATCAAAATGGGCTGAACTCCTTCTGATGGCTGAGTTCTTGCATAACTCATCTATCCACTCCGTCACTAATGCCACGCCATTTTCCTTGATGCATGGGTACGAACCCCATGCCTATCCTCCGATTGGAACCACCTTTCTTCCTGCCCTGGAAAAGCGGTTAGAAATTCTCGATGCCGCACGAAAGGAGGCAAGTGCCGCTCACACCAAAGCCGCGCAGACCGTCAAAGAGCACATTGGAACAAAGTTTACCCCATGGAAAGTAGGCGATAAGGTCTGGCTCGACTCTTGAAACCTCAAGTTCAATTTCCCCTCTCACAAACTTGCTCCCTGCCACAAAGGACCATTCGAGATCAATGCAGTCATTTCTCTGTACACCTACAAACTTTGCCTTCCTCTGACCTGGAAGAAACTTCACAATGTCTTCCACGCCTCCCTCCTTTCAACCTTTACCAAGACAGATGAACATGGACCGAATTACTTCAATCCTCCTTCCGAAGTCATTGAAGGAGAAGAGGAGTACAAAATCGAGACCATCCATTCTCACCGAGGATCTCCTGGACGTTGCCAGTTTCTTGTTTCTTGGAAGGGTTACTCTCATGCTGAGGACACTTGGGAACCGGAATCACATCTCTCACATGCAAAGTACATGCTGCAAGCATACAAGTTATCCAGACCCAAGGAATTTCCTACAGTAACTTCTCCCTAGTCCTCATCGTCTCTGTCGTCACCACTGGCTCCGCCCCATCCTCCTCCGCCACCACCCCAGCCCCCAGTTACTCCATCGCCCCACTCCATGGTTTGGTTATTCAAGAGACTGAAAACCTTCTGTGCCTCCAGTCGAGCTGGATCCTCCCATCCCTTCTTCCCTTCATGTATCCAATGAGGGTTGTATGCCATGACCTCAAAGGATTTCCTCACTATTCGACAGGGTCAGCGTGTTCCCTTGACGTTAGCGCGTTGACTCACTAAAACGCCCACGTACCACGATGGGCACCCAACGCTCCAACACCCTCTCCTGGAGATCCAGGATCCCTCACATCAGGACTAGGATGACCAGCACAGTCACCAACACCAAACACAATGTGATAAAAGAAATGGTTACGAGAAGGAAGTGATACATGGGGATTTTGCTGAAGTCCTCACACGCTTCATCGCTCACCTTTTTGACCTTCTCTTCAGTCGCCCTATCTCCCCTGTGCTGTGTCTGCAGTCCACAGTCTGCAGTCCTGACTCCACCCGATCCTGTTTGTTCTGAAGAAGCCACGGAACTCCGCTCCCTCCGTGCTTCTTTCCACTTCCGCTCTACCCGACTCTTTCCGACCTTCCCGATTTGGATTCCTCCTGGGTATTTAACTGCCCAGGAATTTGTTTGTTCTCTCAGTTTCTTGATTTTTCTTATGTCTTCTCTCCCTACCGTAGAGCGTTCCACTTCTCCTTCGACCCCCATTATTCCCCTTTCCTTCATCGCTCGGTTCCCCGTTCGAGAACGGCATGTTATCTTCGCATCGATCCTCGAAGACCCGGCAGCGCTCCTCCCTATTAAACAAAGCATGGAGTTTAGGAACAGTCAGGCAATCCTCACAGAAGGTCTCATTCGCCTCTACCACAACTACTCCCATGGTAGACTCCACTTGGCAACGACCTCCAATATTTCGCCTGCCGACTCCCTTCATTGGAACCAGCGACTCATCGCCCAGCGGTACGAGGTCCTCCACCTCATTTCTAACACCAACTTTGTCCGCTACTTCCACCTCATCCCCGAAGAGATCATGCAGTGAATCCTCCAAGCCGCTGCTGGACTCTGTACTGAGGAGCAACGAGCCCAGCTCATCCCGGTCGCTATGCCCCCTTCTCCCGAGGTCTCGGACTTCTCCACTCTTGAGTCGTCTTCCATCGACTCTACTCCGAACTTTGACTCCAGAGTTGCTACTGCAGTGACCTCAGAAGAAAGCCAACCCCCTCCGACGCTGGAACCCATCCCCGTGCCATCCCCACTTCACTGACGCCAATCCTCACCTCCCTCTGACCTTGATTTCTCTCGACTCGCCATCATGCTCGAACCCTTGTTCAGAGCAACCAATGCACGACTTGCCACCACACCTGTCTGAGGAATTGCGCTCCCTAGACGTTGCAATTGCACAGCTGTCCACTGCTTCGTATGTGGCAGCCCCAGCCACCTCCATCCTAACTGCCCCACCTATCAGTGTCCCTACTGTAGGACCTATGCTCCCGGACATATTCAATCCGCCTGTCCGGTCTACCTCTCCAGAGCCAATGGCAGGGACATCGACGAAACCGACAGCGACGATGGAAGTGTTGGATTCTGAGATGGTGTCTCAGACATACAATGAGGGTAATGTTACAGAAATCCCCTGGATGTCCGAGGCTGAGGAACATGAGTTCACCTCGTGGATTACTGCATGGGAACCTGAGGACTCTGATTCCAATTTCCTCCGTTTCTTTGATCTTCCTTCTGATTCCTTTGATCCTTAGACGGAGTTCCGTTCTTCTTCTGCTCTTCTCTTCCAACCGGAATTCCTGATCCTTTGTGCAGTCCACAGTATGTCTTCCTTTTGTTCTGTTCTGTTCCTTCCTGTTCCTCCCCTTGACCCTATTTCCTTTACGGACGTATCCCCTTCTAGAATGGCACTCCGCTGTTCCATTTCCCTTTATGGACTTCTTATTCAGGGTCCACTCATATGTATATAAATGCCTGGTGTACCTGTACTTTTCCCCAGTTAGTTCTACGCAATACAAGTGTAGTATCTAGCCCAATCCACTGGTAACTTGCGAGTTACTTGTCGAGACCCTTCTCATAGTCTCTACGCCTATCAAGCATCGTAGACTCTTCGATAGGCTCTGTGGTTAATGCAGCCCACAAGCTCAAACCTTCCGACTTTACCCGTCGTTCGTCATGTGACTCTCGCTGATAAAGCTAGGTTCTACGCTTAGCGTAACAGTTTCAAGCACTGGACCATGTCATAAAACTGAGCAGCTTTGTCAAGCCACTTCTTGGCTGTTTTGGTTCATCCTCTATGGCCATCATCCAGAAAGCAAGATCACTTGTCACCGCTTTCTTGAGTAAGTCTTTCAAGACAAACTTGTCCATTATCCCACTCCAACCCATTTTGAGTTCGAAAGCAGAGCGGAATCTGTGGAAGTCCCCTTTGAAGGGCAGCCCTTCCATATGGATATCAGATAAGGCTGTGTGAGCCTTACTGGTTTGATCTGAGGGGAAGAAAACCTTTTCAAAGTCATCTGAAAACTTCTCCATGGTCTTCTCGGTTGCTTGGACATTGGGGTCCAGCATCTTCTTCAGCCAACCCTCAGAAAAGACAGCACCTTGTTCCTTACTCATCTTGTTGCAAAGAGTGAGTATCTTTATCTTGTTAGGTGCTGTATCATGGTGACATTTGAAAGTATGCCTCCATTGTGAGGACCCATCGTTGGGCATCCTTGTCCCGGCCAGAGAAGTCATCTGGCAGGCCAGCCTTAAGCTCAGCCATGTTGGCACAATGTTTATCAGCCATATTGTTGTTGTTGTTGTTGTCGGAGTGGTAAGAGTCAGAGTCAGATGGTGGTTCAGAAGGGGGAGAAGGCAGTGGCAGAGGAGAATCATGGATGGGGGAGGAGGACAGTGGAAACTGAGAGATGGAAGGAGGGAGAGCACAAGCATGAGCTAGTGGAGAGTTGAAGGGGGATGGTGAAGCAGAGGGGCCAGGTATATGCCTGCTTGAACTTGGATGATGAGAACATGGATCCAGTTCTTGATGAATTGGTCAGAGTTCAGGTGGAGCAGGAGCAGATCTGGATTGAGAGGTGCACTCAGCTTCTTCTTCTTTGTCTCTTGCCTGGTTTTGGAGGAGGTGTTCAAGGTTGATCCTACATATGTATGGTGGAGGGAATGGTCTCATCCTTCTACTAAATGGTAGGGATGGAAAAGCAGTTAGTTCTTTTGTTACGCTAAGCATAGAACCTAGCTTTATCAGTGTGAGTCTTTGTAACGAACAATGAGTAAAGCGCAAGTCTGGAGCTTGAGGGCCGCGTTAACCTCAGAGCTAGTTGATAAGTCTACTATGCTTGGTAGGCATAGAGACTATAAGAAGGGTCTCAACAAATAGATCACAATCTACCAGCAGATTGGGCTAGATACTACACTTGTATTGTGTAGAACTAACTGGAGAAAACTACAAGTACACTGGGCATTTATATACAGTGAGCAGACCCTGAATAAGGAGTCCTAAAGGGGAAACAGAACAGTGGAGCACCATTCTAGAAGGGGATACATCCATAAGGAGAATGGAACGGAACAGGTGAACTGCGGAATGCAGAACAGAACAGAAAGGAACAAAGAAGACATATGAAAGGAGAAGTGGAGTTTTGGCAGGAAAGGAAGAGCAGAAGAAGAACAGAACTCTGTCAGACAAGGATCTCTAAGGATCAAAGAAATTAGAAGGAAGATCAAAGAAATGGGCAAACTCGGAATCAGAGTCCTCAGGTTTCCATGCAGTTACCCATGAGTTGAACTCATGCTCCTCAGCCACAGTCATTCAGGGGATTTGTGTAACACCAACATTGAGGGAATGAGCTGACTAGGCAGATAGTGAGGAAATCCTTTGAGGTTGTCACCTATAACTCTCATTGGATCCATAACGGGAAGATAGAATGGAAGGATTTCGGACAGCTGGAGCAATGGAAGGATTTCTCTCTCTTGAATAATCAGACCATGGAGTGGGGTGATGGAATAACTGGAGGTTGGGAAAATGGAGGTGGTGGATGGGGTGGAGCTGGTGGTGATGATGGCGACAACAAAGATTAGGGAAAAGTCACCATAGCAAACTCTTTAGGTCTAGAGAGTTTGTAGGCCCATAACATGTACTTGACATGCAATGAATGTGATTCCAGTTCCCAAGTATCCTCAGTGTGAGAGTAGCCCTTCCAAGAGACAAGAAATCGATGGCATCCAGGAAATCCTTGGTGAGAATGGATGGTCTTGATTTCGTACTCCTCTTCTCCTTTGATGATCTCAGAAGGAGGGTTAAAGTAGTTTGGTCCATGTTCATCCATTTCAGTAAAGGTTGAAAGGAGGGAGGTGTGGAAGACATTATGGATCTTCTTCCAGGTTGGGGGAAGACAAAGCTTGTAGGCATAAGGAGAAATGACTACATCAATCTCAAAGAGTTCTTCACAGCGGGAAGCAAGCTTGCGAGAGGGGAAATTGAACCTAAGGTTTCAAGAACCAAGCCAGACCTTGTCTCCTACTTTCCAGGGGGTAAACTTTGTTCCTATGCACTCCTTGACAGTCTGAGCAGCTTTGCCATGCACGAAAGTGGCCTCCTTTCATGCGGCATCAAGGATTTCTAACTGCTTTTCCAGGGCGGGAAAAAAGGTAGTTTCAATCAGAGGGTAAGCACAGGGTTCATACCCATGCATCAGGGAGAATGGGGTGACATTGGTGACTGAGTGGACAGCGGAGTTGTGAGAGAACTCAGCTATAGGTAAAAGTTCGACCCATTTTGAGGCGTTCTCTTGGCAAAAGATGTGAAGATAGGTTTCAAGTTCTTGGTTAACTTGTTCAGACTCTCCATCAGTCTGAGGATGATAGGTGGTAGAGAGGGTGACATTGTAGGATAGGAGCCAAGCAAGCTCCTTTGCAAAGGCAGAAGCGAATTGAGATCCTTGATCAGAGATGACCTTGTCATGGAGTCCGAATTGACAGAAGATGTTCTTGAAAAAAAGGAATGCTATCCCTGCTGTGTCAATAGATTTGTTACAAGGGATGAAAATCACCCCCTTAGTAAGCCCATGGTTGACCACAACCAGCACAGAATCAAAACCAGAGGATAGGGGGAGGTCGGTAATCATATTGCAGGAAATCTGCTGGAATGGCCAACTCACAGAGGAGGAAATTGGACATAAACTGGAAGCCACCAGATGGGTGTTGACCTTGTTCGCTTGACAAACAGTGCAACCTGCAACAAAGCAGTGAACAGGGGTGGTCAGACCAGGCCACCAATAATTGTGCTGGACAAGGTGCACAGTGTGGAAATACCCTCCATGACCCCCAGCAGGTGAATCATGGAGGGACCTTACAAGGTCCTGCTGGGCAGGCTCGGGAATGTAGAGACAGCCCTTGAAGTACAAGGTACCATTGAGGAAGGTCCAATACTTTGGGAAGGCATGAGGGAAGAGTGAGTTGCCTTCAGTCAAGGCTTTAATGGCATCAGCAACAAGAGGATCATCAGCAGTGTTGTGGGCAATCTTCTTGGCAATGAGAACGTCCATTTGCCCAATGATTACTATATGTCAGAGATGTCCATAGTGATGGGAACGTCCGGAAGGAGAGTGATTTTAGTGTTGTCAGCAGGTGTATTGATGACATCCTGATGGGAGAGTGCGTCCATGGAACCCATGGCAGAGCCAGGCTGATTGTCCCAGCGGAGGTCGAAGTCCTGTAAGAACATTGACCAGCAAGCCTGTTGGTGAGAGAGGTTCTAAGGAGATTTGAAGTATGTCAAGTTCCTATGGTCCATAATCACCATGACCAGGTGATGAGTGCCTGTGAGGTATTGTCGCCATTCCTCAAGGGCTTGTATGATGGTGAGGAGTTCACAGTCATAGATATTGTAATTTGCTCAGCCAAAGCAAAAGTCTTTGAGTAATAGCTGCAGGAATGAAGATTACCATTGCCATCTTTTTGCATCAGGATGGCACCTGAGGCACAGAAAGAAGCATCTGTTGTCACATAGAATGGATGGTCAGTGTTGGGGTATCACAGTACTGGCCGACAAAGGAACATGTGCTTGAGTTTCTTAAAAGAACCCTCATGATCCGGTAACCATTGCCAAGCGGCATTCTTCTTCATCAAAGAGAGAAGCAGCTGCACAATGTTAGAGAAATCTGGGATAAACTTCTTATAGAAATTGCAGAAGCCCATAAATAAGTGTACTGCACTAACAGAGCAAGGGGCAATCCATTCTTCAATGGCAGTAAGTTTCACGGGGTCCATAGAAACTTCACCTTCTCCTATGATTATTCCAAGATATTCAGCTTTCAGAGTGCAGAAAGTGCACTTTTCCAGCTTGACACCTAGCTTGTGTTCTCTAAGGCATTGGAGAACAAGACAAACTCATTTGACATGTTCATCATAATCCTTGGAATGAACCATCAGGTCATCCATATAAATGATAAGCCAACCTTCTGTAAGGTAGTCAGTGAAGATATGGTTCATGAACACCTGGAATGTTAGAGGAGAGTTGCATTGCCCAAAGAACATTATGATGGGCTCAAAAAGACCAAGAGGGGTGGTGAAGGCAGTCTTCCATTGATCCTTGGGATGAATCCAAATGTTGTTATAGCCCCAACAGATGTTGAGTTTGGTAAAGTACTGTGAGTGCTTCAAGATGTTGATAAGGTTGGCGATACGAGAAAGGGGATAAGTGTTCTTGATCGTATGGGAATTGAGATACCTATAATCCTGGCAAGGATGGTAGGTTCCATCTTTCCTCAGCACAAAGAAAAACAGAAAAGCCTGGAAGACTCTGATGGAACAATCTTTCCTTCTTGTAAATTTTCTTTGACAAATCCTTTCAATGCCTCCATTTCCTTGGGATTTAAGGAATAGTTCTTGGCTTGTTTCAGGATAAACAATTCATCAAGTTTGATGGTGTGGTTGAAGGGTCAATGGGAGGAAGTGGAACATCTTTCACTTTCATGAAGACATCATGAAACTTGGCAAATTTGGGTGGTAGCTCGACAACCTTTTTCTCCTGATTGGCAGTGATGGAGGTCGAGACAGTGGTTTTGTTGATTTTCAAGGGAGGCAGCACTCCCATAGACACGGCTAGATCATTGACCAGTTGGTCAAAGATAGCATCCTCAGAAACGAGGTTGTAACACAGGAGATATTGCTGCGTTTCAGTGTCCTCTTTTGGTCTTGATATCCCTTTGACAAGGGGCGGGGAGACCATTCCAGTTGACCAGTCGATGGTCAGGTTGTTGTGGCATAGCCAAGGAAGTCCTAAGATGACGTCCTCATTGGCCTGTACAAGATAGAAGAGTCTCTTCTCCACATTTTCTCTGATATGAAGGTGTACAATTGTTGTCCTTCATATATGTAAGTTTTTCTTGATTGACAGTTCCATCCATGTTATGAGCCATCAGAGGCTTTGGTAATCATTGTGTTGCCCAGCCAAGCTGATGGATGACGGCTGTGCTTATAAAGCACCCAGTTGCTCCACAGTTGATGAGAGTGTTACAATTGGTATATTCCCCTACCCCTATGTTTGTTGGACTTAACGTTTTCTACATATAACAACAGACAATCCTTTCTCTTCACACTTCACCCTAATCTTGTGTGTCCTAGTTGTCTCATCTCTTCACTCCATTTCACACATGAGACTTCTCATCTTCTCCGTTTCACACTTTATGTTTCACCTTTTCACAGAAGTGTTTGATCACGCTTCCCTTCCATTCCTTGATACACATGTTTTACATATGTTCCGCTTCTCTTCCATTCTGCCACACCGCATGTTGGCCTCACATGTTTCACTTCCATTTCACCCTATGCCCTTTTCCCCTTTTGTTCCTGGATCATTAGATACGGCCACAACATGTACATACCTCCAGTAGGTACTTAAGGCTTGATGCCAATGCCAGAGAACTCCAGTCTAGTTCTCTTGGTGTTTATCCCTAAAGCACTATAAGAAGGACTCTATTGGCCTGACAAGCCTACTCTTTAACTTCTCTTTCTGAGTCAAAGGATCTTTGGCAACCTAAGGGAGCTATGCTCTAGGGTTGTTTCATTAGAACTAGACTTCCAACTATTACCCTTACCTTGCCAACCTCGACGCTACCTCACAAGTGTGTCCCCTACAAAGGATCGCTGCACTAGGAGCTTATGGTAGAGCCAGTGCCAATCACCTTCCATAGTTCCCTTCGCTCTTTCCCTCCTAACTCAGGTCACGCTGGCCCCTCTAACCCTCTATACGTGGCCTTGGTAGAGGTAGCTAAGCCAGAACAAGTAAGAGAGCAAACAGCCTTGCCAGTGGAATTGGCAGGCTCACAGGGTGTGGAAAGGACCCCATTGCCACCACAACAGGAATCACCAGATGCTGCTACACTCTTCTTAAGATTGTTAGAAGCCAACTTATGTCCTCCAGATTTTCGATTCACCTTGGACAAGGAGATCGACCAAGCAGTAGCAGTAGCAACTGCCCTAAGATTGGCCGTCCCAGAATGCTCATCCATAGAGAGAGCATCCCAGCACTCGCTGGCGGATGATCTATCCACAGATCTGAACGACCTCGTGTTCACACACTCGGACACACACTTACGCACCCTCTCTCGACCATCACATGAAGAACTGTGCCAGTTGTTTCCCTCTGAAGAAGAACCGCAATTCAGAGAACCCACAGAACGCCTGTCACCCCTAAGTCTCCTCACCCTGTCAACAATCACAGAATCTAGCCACAAAAGGAAAGAACGTGACAAAGAGGAAGTAAGACCAGAAATTAAAAAGCCAGTTAAGAAAAGCAGAAGAATCGTTCTCCGAAAGATCTCTAGAGACAGAGATGGAGATTCTCAACACTCAAGAATTGCCCTACACCCCCCACACATTCTATGCAAACCAGAACGCTACCATACCAAGTAGAATTACTCCCATTCCTATGTAACCATGTCTCAACAAATCAACCAAATTCTTGGAGATCCTACGATCTCATGGGAAGATAAGATCACGGCTATTCTGGAAGAATTCAATGACAGGATGGCGGATTTACAAGCAGTATCAAACCAAGTAACACAACTCATGGCAAGCAATAACCAGCTAATGACAACAATCAATACCCTCACCGCTGCCACACCAGAAGTAGTACCAGGAGGAGCATTATGATGAGTAGAAGTCTTCGCAGACCCCGGAGAGTATGACAGGTCCAAAGCTAAGTTTGAGGAATGGTGGGCCAAGATGAAAGCATGGCTGGAAGTCAATGCCAGCACTATCATTCCCGTCTCTTACAAAGCAGTAGTGGTCATCCTCTCACGGCTCAAAGGAGCAAAGGCGGGTGGGTTCACCCAGATGAGACTCGCACAAGGAAGAGAATATACTTGGACCACTCTAGTAGATGAACTGGAAGGGCTCTTTAGGAACACCAACCAAAAAGACTGGGCATGCGCCCAATTAAACAAATGTTACCAAGGAGAAAGCCCCATGGATGACTTCATTGTCCGATGGGAGGTATCGGGATAACCCGATTATGCAGGGGCAAGAAGGGTAATGAAATCAGTGGGAAATGCTCACTGATAGGTTCTTGGTTGGTAACAAAGATATATCTCTAGTGTAGAACACTTGGAGACGTCTCAGGGAATGAGGATAGTGGATGGCTAGCCTCAGAGGTACTGAGTGAGAGGAGGGAGCGAAGGACGAAAAGTAGAATCGTTATTGAGACAGGCTTAAGGCCATGTCTTTTATAGTGTTCAGTGATGAAACACTGAAGTACATGAGACATGTTTCAGATATGAAACGTGTAAGAGATAAAGGGATAAAACACGT
>JBBPNN010001217.1:0-11158 GCA_038090935.1 Hortiboletus campestris
GAGTGGCCTTGGACGACTTGGATGAGCCTGGACTTATTCTCTCTTAGACCACTTATCAAGCCAAATAAGTGCCATTAAGTGTGGATAAGGCCGTGGACCAATTGCTGATGCGCCTGACCGAGTCCAACGTGGCCACAGATTTTGTCCGAGTCTTCCCGAGGGAAGTCACTAGACAAGGATGAACTCAGAGAGGCCCAGGATATTATGAAACGTTTTTCGGATCCGATGCGTTGAGCGATAGTGGGATTTTTAGAGACCTCTGCCGGGCTGTCCAACAGATGTCAACTACGCCGCAAAAAGTTTAGAGTTGTCCGCAATGTCCCAGTGGCCTGGCAATATACGGACCTGATCATGAGGTTGTACATGTGACGAACAACGGAATCCTGCACAAGACGCGCGCGAACGTGTCCGCAGACCGTCTGCAGACTTGGAGCTTTACATCCGTGCGGTGGTATTAGCTACTACATAGTGCGTAGTCCACTCATCGGCTTCTCGGCATCTGAGACTGATTCACGGACGATCTAGCAAACGATGTGTATCTAAAACGCCTGCGGAAGGCATTTTTTGCCGAGCCTAAGTTGTTGGGTTGGAGCAGGTCACTTCAAACCAGTCACTGAAGGCGCCATAGCTGTCACAGCGTTCCAAGAATCGTACGGTATAAAGCTGGTCCGAATTGCATGAGCATGTCATTGATCGTTCCCGGATCAGCTGGACGTCTGCTGCGTCGTATCAATTTCACCGGGTTGCAATCATGGGTGTTCACATCCTCGATGTCTTCCTTGCTGGTCTGGCGTTGAACATTGTTGGACGTCTTGTCTGGGGAAAAAGTGTGCCGCTCCCGCCCGGGCCGCCTGGATGGCCACTCATCGATAACCTGCTGGACTTTCAAGTACGTGCACCGTATAAATCATTCGGAGCCTTGAGCAGTGAATACGGTAAGTGCCTACATGCTTCATACAAGGTACACGCACCGCTTATTCTACGCCAGGTCCTATCATATCCCTCAGAACGATGGGGACGCAATTCGTCATTCTCAACTCCTTCAAGACGACCAAAGACCTGCTGGGGAAGAAGAGCGCCATCACGTCGAACAGGATGCACTTTACGTTGGCCTTTGATCTCGTCGGTTGGGGTGGTGCCACGGGCTTTCTGCAATACGGTGACGCACACCGAAAACATCGCAAGTTTTTTCATCGGCATATCGGCACCAAGAGAAGCCTAGTGAAATTCTACCCTGTCGAAGAAGTGGAAGCGAAACAATTCGTACGAAATGTGTTGAAGGACCCTGACGATCTGATTGCGCATTGCCAAAGGTGCGGTATTGATTGTTCTCTGAGAGATCGAGCTGACGTGACATATTTTGGGCAGATCGGCAGCGTCATTGATCTTGAGGTTCTCGCATGGCTATAGCGTCAAGGACGACGGTGACTCGCTCGTGGAGATAGCTGACAGAGCCATGCACACTATATCCGATAGCATGATACCGGGACGTTTTGTAGTTGACATGCTTCCGATCCGTACGTTTCTCGAGTCCGTTAGATCCATTTTGGATGCTTGAAGGGTCTTGTTAGTGCGATACTTGCCCGAGTGGTTCCCTGGAGGTGGGTTCCACAAAGATGCGAAGAGATGGAGAAAATTGGTGAGCGAGGCAGTGGAGACGCCGCACAAGTTTGTGTTGGACCATTTGGTATGTTTCATCTTCGGGGCCGTTCGGGACCGCGGTGCTTGTACATACGCTGATCATGATGTCGGGTTAGGAAAAGGGTGATGCTTTGCCGTCGTTTACGTCACAACTGCTACAGGAGGGCATTGCTCCCGAGGATGAGGGGATTTTGAAATGGGCCTCTATTTCCATGTACTTGGGTATGGTTTCGAAGTACGCCCCTCAAAATCATTCTACTTACGTCGAGTTTTGATTTATTAGGTGGAACTGAGACGGTGGGTTGGATTTTTCCTCTACAAGCGAATTGCACTGAAACGAACCATGGACGGCAGACGCCGACCATGTTGTCCGCATTTTTCCTTGCCATGACCATATATCCTGAAATTTTCAAAAAAGCACAAGCGGAAGTGGACGCCGTTATCGGATACAAGAGACTTCCAACCATGGAGGATCGTGGGGCGCTTTCGTACGTGAACGCGATCTGTATGGAACTCTTTAGGTGGAACGTATTGATCCCCCTGCGTATGTATCTTCGTTAATGTACATTTCTGACTAAAGCAACGTTTTGCGGCACCACTAGCGGGACATGTCACTACAGAGGATATCATCTACGAGGGATATTTTATCCCTCGAGGAACGTGTCTTCTGCCGAACGTCTGGTTCGTGGCTTGTCGACAGTAACATTATTTTGCGATCTCATCCGCTTGGAACGATTGCTGTAGGTTTATCCTATCCAACCCAGAGACATATCCCGATCCAGACGTGTTTGACCCAGAAAGGTTCCTTGGCGAGCATCAGCAGCCTGATCCACGTCAAGCGTGTTTCGGGTGGGGAAGGCGGTCGTGTCTGGGTGCACGCCTGGCAGAATCCACAATCTTTATATATATCGCAATAGCGGCGGCGACATTGAATGTGTCGAGATGTGTCGAGGGCAGCGTGGAATGTGTGCCGAGGTATGAGTACGACGAGGGTATGATACGGCAAGTTTTCAGAGTTCTTTTGGTGTGTACCTACCAACGAGTGGTCTTGTAGTCATATCAAGCCGTTCAAGTGTAGGATCGCACCACGGTCAAAGAAGGTGGAGGATCTTCTTCAGGCTTCATCCGAGTCAACGACATGATTGCATGGTTCTAACTCTTACTGATATTCATCGTTGGAGATTGCTAGGTGCATAGGGGTGGAGAAAGAAAGAATCAGACATAAGGAGCAGGTGGGGATGGTGGGAAGAAGCGCGGGCGCTTTCGGATCTGCGAGGGCGGGCAGTGTTACCTCGCAGTCACCTCTGTGGTGAGGCAGGAAGGCTTCAAGTTGCGCGCTGCATTAACGAGGCGGACGGGACCCACCCTGAAATCCCGACACTTGTAACTGATATAACAGTACTATTCACTACTCAAATTTTCGCGTAATCGAACGAGTCTGTCTCTTGGTGCGAAGAATCGTCGTTCAACGGGCTCGTATACTGTGCTAAGTTGAATGTAACTGCACACCGGTCCCCAGAAGAGGCCGAGCTTATTAGGCTGACAAATCGGGAGTACTGCAACTTGAGTGGTTTCCAGCCTGAGCCTCAGTGAGAGTGGCATGAGTCCGACACTATCATTTGCACAAGCGTTGCACTGACTCGGACTCGTCGGAGATGACCTTGCACCAGTCCGCCCATGCAGCATTGAACAGGTCATTTCACATCAACACAATGCTGCATGACACACTGTGACGGCGTGTCATTGATTCATACTGCTTTCAACTTCAGACGCACATTGTGAGGGTTGCTGAGTCCTTGCACTGCTACCCCGCGGATACACGTGGAGAAGGTTCGATTTGCTGTGGAAGCAAGCATGTATGAACTTGAAAAGTGCTCAGGTATGTTCCTCACTGCATACTTTCAACAACCCACTTACCCGCTCTGAATAAGGATGGGCAGCTGTTTGAGCATCAGAAGGCAACGACCACGATTAGAGGCGGAGACATCTAGTGCCCTGACCGTAGTTGCCATAACTTGCTTCTAGTTTATCAGCTGACCCACCCTGCAGGACAGTGTGCCAATGCCCGACGTTTCTGACCAGGAGCAAGGGAACGAGGAAACTCCTGCATCAGGGACCCAGCCACAGGATGTGCACTCTTCCTCGGGTGCTGCAACGCACACGGACGAGAACGAGGAAACAGTTATTGCGAGTGCGAAATTCATTCCTCTACACAGCTTGCAAAGATTGCTAATGACAATGTAGGTATCCGAGCGACAGATGTTGCTTTCGGTCTTAGACGAGTCCCCGCCGGCTTTTACACCGTGGTGCGCCACAGTGGCCTTGAATGGAGAACCGAAAATAAGCATTCGTCAGTGAATCACGATGTCATCGGATGGAGTGGGTCGATCCCAATGTAAGTTCCCCTTTCTCCAACTGAGGTTAGTGCTGACAAGCCTGCAGACCATCAGACCTGTCGGCCACCGTCTGTGTTGAGGTCTATGCATCCTTCGAGTTTCAGCCCGTTTTGGGTTCTGGGGAGCAGCTGCGGGAGTTAACAATCACCGTGCAACAACTATTGGACTGCAGCGCAAAAGACGTTCGTGAGTGGGACGGGGTTTTGCGCAAGGCTCTGGGTACTCACACGATGGCAGCGTTTACGCTCCTCCCAATGGATGGGGATGTCGTAACCCCGTGTTCATCCATTTGGGTAACTGTTAAACAGCAGAAGTGCGAGAGCAGTGATTCATCAGGGTTAAAAGTCCTCGACCCCCATTGCGTGAGTAGGCGACTTGTGTCAACAGGATCCTCGTTCATTAGTGTATGTCCCTAGTCAACCACAGAGCCTCGAGGCGAGCTAGAAGATGCAACAAACGAGGGCCACAGTGCTCTCTCGCGTTATCGAAAGCACGGGGAGAAACGGGACCTGGAGCGTTCTATTGAACAATTAGAGCGGGCGCTCAGTATTTGTCCGCTAGACCATCCCTGTCTTGCAGCTGCTGAGTCGAACCTGGCGATGGCGAAACTCATTCTCTGTCAGGTTGAGCACATGGATGCTTCCCTCGAGGTTCCCCTTGGCTTGTATCGCAATGCACTTGCTGCGCGTCCTGTCGGCCACTTGGACCGGCCTTCCACGTTGGTTCAGTTGGCCGTGGTCCATTTGGCGCGATTCCAGAAGCAGGGGGATGAAGGCGAGAGAGCATGGGTTGAGACATTGCTGCATGAGGCGATGGAGCTCAGCTCTACAGACAGTCATGAAAACCGAGCGGCGGCTTTCATGCTCCAACTGCATGCCGGGTGTAGGAAGGGCCCTGTTAAAGCGGATGACCGATCATCGGTGAAGCAGGATTCAAGTTTACGCTCAGCGGACGAGGAGCGATGGACTTTGAGTGCCCAGTTGGTACACCGCTTCGAACAGTTCGGTGATCTAGCCGACCTGCAACAGGCAATCACACTTTTGGAGGAATTGGTCAGGTCTACTCTGACTTCGGATGACCGATACAGCGTAGTGCTGGGGAATCTGGGTTTGGCTTTATCGTATCGATTCGAACATGTTGGGGAGCTGAGCGACCTCGAGGAGGCACTTTCGAGGCAGAGGAATGCTGTTGACCTCACTCCTCAAGATCACCCTCTCAAGCCTCGCCTTCTTCAGAGCCTCGGCAGCTCCTTCATCACTCGTTTCGAGCGCCTCGGGGAGCTGAGCGACCTCGAGGACGCAATTTCATGTCAAAGGGATGCTGTTGACCTCACTCTTCATGGTCACCCTGACAAGCCTGGCCGTCTTAACAGCCTCGGCAACTCCTTCATCACTCGTTTCGAGCGCCTCGGGGAATTGAGAGACCTCGGGGACGCAATTTCGAAGCAGAGGGATGCTGTTGATCTCACTCCTCGTGGTCACCCTGACAAGCCCCGCCTTCTTAACAACCTTGGCAACTCCTTCATCACTCGTTTCCAGCGCCTTGGGGAGCTGGGTGACCTTGAGGATGCAATTTTGAGGTATAGGGATGCTGTTGACCTCATTCCCCATGGTCACCCACAGAAGCCCGCTCATCTCGGCAGCCTTGGCAGCTCCTTCAGAGCTCGTTTCGAGCGCCTCGGGGAGCTGAGTGACCTCGAGGACGCAATTTCGACGCAAAGGCATGCTGTTGACCTCACACCTCATGGTCACCCTGACAAGCCCCGCCGTCTTAACAACCTCGGCAACTCTTTCCTCACTCGTTTCGAGCGCCTCGGGGAGCTCAGTGATCTCGAGGACGCAATTTCGAGCTACAGGGATACCGTTGACCTCACTCCTCAAGGTCACCCTGACAAGCCCAGCCGTCTTAACAATCTCGGCAGCTCCTTCAAAGTCCGTTTCGAGCGCTTCGGAGAGCTGAGCGACCTTGGGGACGCTATTTCAACGTACAGGGATGCTGTTGACCTCACTCTTCATGGTCACCCTCACAAGCCGGGCATTCTTAACAACCTCGGCAGCTCCTTCAAAGCTCGTTTCGAGCGCCTTGGGGAGCTGAGTGATCTCGAGGATGCAATTTCGACACTCAGAGATGCTGTTGATCTCACGCCTCATAGTCACACTCACAAGCCTATCCTTCTTACCAACCTCGGCAGCTCCTTCTTCGTTCGTTTCGGGCGCCTCGGTGAGCTAAGTGACCTCGAAGATGCAATTTCGACACTCAGGGATGCCGTCGTCCTCACTCCTCAAGGTCACCCTCACCAACCGAGCGTGCTTAACGACCTTGGCAACTGCTTCTTCGCTCGTTTCGAGCGCCTTGAGGAACTGAGCGACCTCGAGGACGCAATTTCGAAGCAGAGGGATGCTGTTGACCTCACTCCCCATGGTCACCCTGACAAGCCCAGCCGTCTTAACAACCTTGGCAACTCCTGCCTCACTCGTTTCGAGCGCCTTGGGGAACTCAGTAACCTTGAGGACGCAATTTTGAGGCACAAGGAAGCTGTTGACCTCACTCCTCATGGTCACCCTGAGGAGCCCGGTCATCGTGACAGCCTGGGCAACTCCTTCTTTGCCCGTTTTGAGCGCCTCCGGGAACTGAGTGACCTCGAGAACGCAATTTCGAGGCAGAGAGATGCTGTTGATCTCACTCCTCATGGTCACCCAGACAAGTTCGGTCGTCTTAATAACCTCGGCAACTCCTTGCGAGCTCGTTTCGAGCGCCTCGGGGAGCTGAGTGACCTCGAGGAAGCAATTTTGACACTCAGGGATGCTGTTGACCTCACTCCTCTTGGCCACCCTCACAAGCTTGGCATTCTTAACACCCTCGGTATCTCCTTCTTTGCCCGTTTTGCGTGCCTTGGTGAGCTGAGTGATCTCGAGGACGCAATTTTGAGGCACAGGGATGCTGTTGATCTCACTCCTCATGGTCACCCTCGCGAGCCCAGCGTTCTTAATAACCTTGGGAGCTCCTTCTTTGCTCGTTTCGAGCGCCTCGGGGGTCTGAGTGACCTTGAGGACGCAATTTCGAGGCAGAGGGATGCTGTTGATCTCACTCCTCATGGCCACCCCCGCAGGCCCGACTATCTTTACAACCTTGGCAACTCCCTCAGAGCTCGTTTCGAGTTCCTCGGAGAGCTGAGCGACATCGAGCAAGCAATTTCCCAATATTTTCATGCTGCTTCCGCCTCTATCGGCCCCATTAGTGTTCGATTTCGTGCATCGCGGAATTGGATATTATGTGCTCGGCATATACAACATCACTCTCTCCTCGATGCATGTTCTGTCTCCATTACCCTCCTTCCTCAACTCGCATGGATTGGTCTCTCTCTTCCTGATCGTTATTTTGAACTCACCCTGGGTGTCAATGTGGTGCGGGAGGCAGCTGCAGCAGCTTTGGATTTGGGATTCCCAGAAACTGCTGTGGAGTGGCTCGAGCAAGGACGCTCGATCGTTTGGGGGGAGCTGTTTCAGCTTCGCAGCTCTTACGAAGAATTGTTGTCTGCTCATCCAGATCATGCCCGTAGACTTCGGGAACTGTCTGTCGCACTAGAGCATGCTAGTGCTGCTCGCGAAAAATCCTTGTCCGCGCTCTCGGAACAGACTCAAACTTCAGCACATCGTGCGACAGAGTCCCTGCAACAAGAGGTTGACAGACACCGAACGCTCGCGATCGAGCGAGACAAACTGCTTCACGAGATCCGAGGCTTCCCTGGTTTCGAGCGATTCCTCCTCCACAAAGAATTTTCTCGCCTCCGAGCTTCGGCACACTCCGGACCGGTGGTTATACTCAACGCTGCAGAAACCCGCTGCGATGCGTTGATTGTTCTTGCCGATGTCGATCATGTAATTCACGTCCCGCTTCCCAGTTTCACTTTCAAGCGATCCGCAGGCCTTCAGAAGATGCTGGAGAAATTACTTGGTCACGCTCGTGTCATACGTTTCGACGAAAGGGAGGGGGATCGTGCAACACGGGGAGGCATCAACTGGGAATCTCTCTTATCCATTTTGTGGAAAGACGTCGTCAAACCAGTCCTGGATGCCTTGGCTTTTACAACAGTGCGCGATGTCATCTTACTTGAATTCACAGCTGATCCGTTTATCTGCCTCCCAACAGACTTCTGGCGATCAATCGCGCATTTTCTGGTGTCCTACTGGTCCTTTCGTGTTCCTTCCCATCCATGCTGCTGGTTTCTATGATATCCGGCATGCCCAACCTGGGCACAAAGTATTCGACTTTGTTGTCTCGTCATACGTCACCACTCTTGCCATTCTTGCGCTATCACCCAATCCCAGCGTGGCACCTAGCAGCGATCTCCGCCTCCTCACTGTCCGTCAGCCACCCTCGGATGGACTACCCCAACTTCCAGGTGTGGACACCGAGTTGGGACATATCAGGGAGGTGATTAGGAATTCACCCTCAGCGCACACCACCCTCGTGGAATCCTCTGACGGCACGGTTGAGGAAGTACTTTCCCTGATGAAGGAGGCGGACTGGGTCCATTTTGCATGCCACGGAACCCAAGATGCCGAGAATCCGACTGATAGCGGACTTTGTCTTGCCGACGGACGCCGCTTGAAGCTGCGCAACATCATCGCGTTGTCACGTCCCCATGGTGGGCTGGCCTTTCTCTCTGCATGTCAGACAGCGATGGGTGATGAGAGTCTCTCCGACGAGGCCATCCATATCGCAGCAGGGATGTTATTCGCGGGTTATGGGGGAGTCGTTGGGACGATGTGGTCGATCAGCGATAGCCTTGCGCCCCGTGTGGCAAGGGACGTTTACGGGCAACTGTTTCGGAATGGCACAAGGCCGGATTATCGGGAGGCTGCACGAGCGCTGCACGAAGCTATTGGACGTCTTCGACATGGCGGCGCGTCGTTTGTCGAGTGGCTTCCGTTCATCCATGTGGGTCTTTGAGCTTGGCCCCAACTGTTACACTGTCAGCCTCGCTGTGGCAAGCTAGTCTGGCGCTTCGCAATCTATTTTTGGATTCTGTCAGCAAAATGAGCGGACTGACCTGACCGACTCTGATGGGTAAGGATCACTGAGACCCTGAAATATCGACAAATAGGGATTATCTTCAAGTTGGTATACATTTAAGGCGGCCCATTCACGCATTATTTCGCTGAGCAACAGACTTGTTGTTTTCTCTCTCGCCGCTTCTTCAACCCTTTGTGGAGATGAAGTTGTTCCCTGTTATCTCTATTCTCGGTGCTGTGACATCTGCCCTCAGCCAGACCATTGAGATTGGTACCCCCACTGATGGGACTGTCCTGTGCCCAGGCCAGGACTTCACCGCTCAAATCCTTCGGCCAGTGAGCACTCAGCACGAGGTCTACCATGCATCTGTTCACTGAAATTATTGGTTTCAGGATTCCATCATAGGTTGCATTGAAGTTGGCATTGCCCTCGCGATCGACCCGTGCTCCAATGGAGTCTGCCCACAGCCGAGCAACCAGCTCGGCAATGTCCTTTATGCCGGCCCATTTACGCCGACTGCACACGCCCAGGGTGGGTTCTACCAGAACTTCACGGTGCAAATTCCAGACTACACGACTCCTGGACCTGCGATCTTTACATTGACACACCTTTGCTTGCTTGGGGTATGTTGCTTTCTTGTGCAGTTCCGTCAGGCGCGCTGAATCACAGGCACCGTTGCAGGCTGGACCATATCCACTCCTCGAGTTCCGTAACGCGTCTGTGACAATTGAGTGAGAGTGCGTTCGATAGCAGCGTAGTTACGGTTCGGACGTTGAAAGTGATCCGGACTGTACTTTACACATTTTTTTCTGCTGTTCCGAAATATGTATGTACTATCAAAGTGGTGCTCCGTCCACAAACCGCGTTACAGCGGGGTTTCACCGCTCACCAACGAAGGTGACAGGATTTGGTACCACGTCGGCCATGAGGTGACTGTCACTAGCGTTTAAAATTAGGATGTGGATATTCTCAGGAACAAGCCACGGCGGGCAATGTTGACCGTGCAGACACAAATTAGTGGTGCCATCAAACGACAACCCCCAAGTGAACTACAGGTTGATTGCAATTGCAGTTACTGAACAGCGCAACGTGAAGGTTCGAGTTCTTTTGTGGCTCTCTTCCATTCTTCGTCATACGAGGCTGCATCACGTTCTTGTTCTTGTCGTCGGCTTTCGGCTTCCCGCTCTTCCGCCCGACGTTGTGCCATCCTTCTAAGGGCATCATGCTGGAGCCACTTCCTCGCTTCTGCTTCCTCTCTCTCCCTCCCTTCTTTTTCCTGTCTCTTGCGTGCTTCTTCCTCTGGCCTCTTGCTTTCTTTGTCGCACTCTGTGGCGCGGGCAACTGCCGCAGCACGAGCATCTTCCCGCCTTCTCTCAGCGATCAACCTCTGTCGTCTCTCGGATGAGACACGTTCCTGCTCTTGTCGTCGGCGTTCCGCTTCCCGCTCTTCCGCCTGACGTTGTGCCATCCTTTGAAGGGCATCCTGCTGGAGCCGTTTCCTCTCTTCCGCTTCCTCTCTTTCCCTCTCTGCTTTTTCCGATCTCTTACGTGCCTCTTCCTCTAGCCTCTTTCTTTCTTCGTCGTACTCTTTGGCACGGGAAACTGCCGCAGCACGAGCATCTTCCCGCCGTCTCTCAGCGATCAATCTCTCTCGTCTCTCGGCTGCGGCACGTTCCTGTTCTTGTCGTCGGCGTTCTGCTTCCCGCTCGTCCGCCTGACGTTGTGCCATCCTTCTAAGGGTATCCTGCTGGAGCCGCTCCCTCTCTTCTGCTTCCTCTCTCTCCTTCTTTTCTTTTTCCTGTCTCTTGCGCGCTTTCTCCTCTAGCCTCCTCCGCGCTTCCTGGATGCGTGCCTCACGTTCTGCCTGGAGCCTCCGCTGTTCCTCAGCAGCCCTCTCCCTCTCTACTCGCAACAACTCCTCGGCCTCGGCTTCCTCACGCTTCTTCTGCGCCTTACGCTCCTGCCGAGCGATCTCCTTGAGACGCTCAGCCTCCTTGGCGCAAGGCGAGCAAGCGGGAGGCTGGGGAAGGCGGCACTCCCAAGTGATTCTGTGCTGGCCCGCCCGACACATCCTGTGCAACTTATACTTGCACTGCGACCTGTCG
>JBBPNN010001218.1:0-11154 GCA_038090935.1 Hortiboletus campestris
CGCCGCAAGGGTAACATACATAGGACCTTGGGCAGAACAAACCTTCCGACTTTCTCCGTCGTTCGTCACGTGACTCCTCCGGATAAAGCTAGGTTCTACGCTTAGCGTAACACTTTTCTGTCCCTACCATTCGGTAGAAGGATGAGACCATTCCCACCACCACACGTAGGATCAACCTTGAACATCTCCTCCAAGGACAAGCAAGAGACGAAGAAGAAGAAGCCGAGCATACCTCTCGATCCAGATCTGCTCCTGCTCCACCAGAACTCTCACCGATTCATAAAGAATCGGATCTGCGTTCTCATTATCCAAGTTTAGGCAGGTGTATACCTGGCCCCTCTGCTTCACCATCCCCCTTCAACTCTTCACTAGCTCGTGCTCCTGCTCTCCCTCCTTCCCGTCCACCTTCCATCTCTCAATTTCCACTGTCTTCCTCCCCTGTCCATGATCCTCTGCCACCACTGCCTTCTCCCCCTTCCGAACCACCATCCAACTCTGAATCTTACCATTCCGACGACAATGATGAAATGGCCGATGAACATTGTGCCAATGGGGCCGAGCTTAAGGCTGGTCTGCCAGACGACTTCTCTGGCCGGGATGAGGATGCCCAATGATGGGCCCTCGCAATGGAGGCGTACTTTCAAATGTCGCCACGATTTAGCACCGACAAAATGAAGATACTCACTCTTTGCAACAAGATGAGCAAGGGACACGGTGCTATCTTTTCTGAGGGTTGGTTGAGGAAGATGCTGAACCCCAACGTTGCAGCAACAGAGAAGACCATGGAGAAGTTCTCAGACGACTTTGCGCAGGTTTTCTTCCCCTCAGATTGAACCGGCAAGGCTTGTGCAGCATTGTCCGATATACATACGCATGGAAGGGCTGCCCTTTAAAGGGGACTTCCATGGATTCTGCTCTGCTTTTGAACTTGAAATGGGTCGGAGCGGGATAACAGATGAGTTTGTCCTGAAAGACATGCTCAAGAAGGCAGTATCTAGTGATCTTGCCTTCTGGATGGCTGCTGTAGAAGAAGAACCCAAGACGGCCAAGAAGTGGCTCAACAAGGCTGCTCAGTTTTATGATGTGGTCCAGTGCTTGAAGAAACTTTGCTCTGGAACTTCACACTACATTCCTTCTGGAGGTAATCAGCACTCTTCCAATACCTCCTCCTCTTGTTGCAACCCCAATGCCATGGACATTGATGCAATCCGACTCTCCCCTACCCAACGTGCCGAACACATGTGTAACAACAAGTGTTTCATTTGCCACAAGGTTGGATGTTGCTCCTCCAAGCATCCACGCTCTGGAGGCACTTGAGGATTCTCGCCTCAATCTCCCACTCCTTCAGCTCTAAGAATTCAGGCTACCACGGTGTCTGCTCCTCCCTCACCTCTTGAGGAGTATGCCAGGAAGCTCAATATCTCTGGCGCAGAGGCAGTGAACTCTCTCAAGATAGTCTATGGGGAAGCATACAAAGATGGAACACCAGTCGAAACCACTGAAAGTGTGGCTAGGCTTGTAGTGGATGAAGAAGAACCCGTTGAGCCCCACATTTTCTACAACGAAGGGGCTAACAAGGGACCACAGGATTTTTGAGTGGAGGGAAAGTGTCAGCATCTTTACCCTCCTTTACTATTGTGCCTGTATTTGTATCTGGAAAGAACTCGCAATCGATCTCGATTCCCATTTCTCTGTCCAGATCAAACCACAAAATCGCTGAAACACATGCTCTCATCGACTGTGGAGCAACGGGATGCTTTATTAGCACAGCTCTCGTCCATTGCCTTGGATGGGATACACAACGACTGCTGAAGCCTCTGACGGCTCACAATGTGGACGGAACTGTCAATCAAGGGGGCCTCATATGAAGGATGACGATCATACACCTTTGTATCGGAGAAAACGTGGAGAAGAGACTCTTCTACCTCATACAAGCCAATGAGGAGGTCATTTTGGGACTTCCTTGGCTATGCCACAACAACCCGACCATTGATTGGTCAACTGGAACAGTCTCCCTGCCCCTTGTCAAAGGGATATCAAGACCAAAGGAGGACGCCGAAACCCAACAATACCTCCTTCGCTATAACCTTGTATCTGAGGACGCTATCTTCGACCAGCTGGTCAATGATCTAGCCATGTCCATGGGAGTGCTGCCTCCCTTGGAAATTAACAAAACCACTGTCTTGACCTCCATCGCTGCTGATCAGGAGAAAAAGGTCGTCAAGCTACCACCCGAATTCGCCAAGTTTTGTGATGTCTTCATGAAAGTGAAAGATGTCCCTCTTCCTCCCCACCGACCCTTCGACCACACCATTGAACTTGATGAATTATTCATCCCGAAGCAAGCCAAGAACTATCCTTGAACCCTAAGGAGATGGAGGTGCTGAAAGGATTTGTCGAAGAAAACTTACGAGAAGGGAAGATTGTTCTGTCAAAGTCTCCCCAGGCTTCTCCATTTTTCTTTGTGCTGAAGAAAGATGGAACCTACCATCCTTGTCAGGACTATAGGTATCTCAATTCCCATACAATCAAGAATGCTTACCCCCTTCCTCGTATTGCTGACCTCATTGACACCTTGAAGCACTCGCAGTACTTCACCAAACTTGACATCCGTTGGGGCTACAACAACATTTGGATCCGCCCTGAGGATCAATGGAAGGCCACCTTCACCACCCCTCTTGGTCTTTTCGAACCCACTGTAATGTTCTTTGGACAGTGCAACTCTCCTCCGACATTCCAGGCATTCATGAACCATATATTTGCCGACTACCTCGCGGAAGGTTGGCTTATTATTTACATGGATGATCTGATGGTTCATTCCAAGGATTACGACGAACATGTCAAGCGAGTTCATCTTGTTCTCCAATGCCTCCGGGAACACAAGCTAGGCGTTAAGCTGGAAAAGTGTACTTTCTGTGCTCTGAAGGCTGAGTACCTTGGAATGATCGTAGGAGAAGGTCAGGTTTCTATGGACCCTGTGAAACTGACCGCTATAGAGGAATGGATCACTTCCCGCTCCGTTAGTGCAGTATGCTCATTTATAGGCTTCTGCAATTTTTACAGGAAGTTCATCCTGGATTTCTCTAACATTGTGCAGCTGCTTCTCTCTTTGACGAAGAAGAATGCTGCTTGGCAATGGTTACTGGATCATGAGGCTTCTTTTGAGAAACTCAAGGACACGTTCCTCCATTGGCCAGTATTGCGATACCCCAACACCGATCATCCGTTCTATGTTATGATGGATGCTTCTCTATGTGCCTCAGGTGCCGTTCTGATGCAAAAAGATGGCAATGGTGATCTTCATCCCTGCACCTACTACTCGAAGACTTTCACTCCGGCTGAGCAAAATTATGATATCTATGACCACGAACTCCTTGCCATCATACGAGCACTGGAGGAATGGTGACAATACCTCACAGGCACTCATCACCCGGTCACAGTGATCATGGACCACAGGAACTTGACATACTTCAAGTCTCCTCAGAACCTCTCTCACCAACAGGCTCGCTGGTCAATGTTCCTGCAGGACTTTGACCTCCGCTGGGACAATCAACCTGGCTCTGCCATGGATCCTGCAGATGCGCTCTCTTGTCAGGATGTCGTCAACACATCCACCAACAACACCACAGTCACTCTTCTCCTGGATGTTCCTGTCGCTATGGACGTCTCTGACGTTATCATTGGGCAAATGGATGTTCTCATTTCTGAGAAAATTGCCCACCACACTGCAGAGGATCCCCTTGTCTCTGATGCTGTTAAAGCCTTGACCGAGGGTAACTCACTTTTCCCTCATGCCTCCCCGAAGGATTGGACCTTCATTGATGGTTCCTTGTACTTTAAGGGCCATCTCTATGTTCCTGAGTCTGCCTGGCAGGACCTTGTATGGTCCCTCCATGATTTGCCTGCTGGGGGTCATGGAGGGTATTTCTGCACTGTTCACCTTGTACAGCATGATTATTGGTGGCCCGGTCTGACCACCTTTGTTCGCCACTTTATTGTGGGATGCACTGTTTGTCAAGCAAACAAGGTCAACACCCATCCAGTGGCTCCCAGTCTGTGTCCTATTTCTTCCACAGCGAGTTGGCCCTTCCAGCAGATTTCCTGTGACATGATTACCGACCTCCCTCTATCCTCTGGTTTTGATTCTGTGCTGGTCGTGATCAACCATGGGCTTACTAAGGGGGTGATTTTCATCCCTTGTAACAAATCTATCAATGCAGCAGGAATAGTGTCCCTCTTTTTCAAGAATGTCTTCTGCCGATTTGGACTTCATGACAAGGTCATCTCTGATCAAGGACCTCAATTCGCCTCTGCCTTTGCAAAGGAGCTTGCTCGGCTCCTATCCTACAACATTGCCCTCTCCACCACCTACCATCCGCAGACTGACGGAGAGTCTGAATGGGTTAACCAGGAACTCGAAACCTATATCCACATCTTTTGCCAAGGAAACACCTCGAAATGGGCTGAACTTCTACCGATGGCCAACTTTTCACATAAGTCTGCTGTCCACTCTGTCACCAATGCCACCCTGTTCTCGCTGATGCATGGGTATGAACCCTGTGCCTATCCCCTGGTTGGAACCACCTTTCTTCCCGCCTTGGAAAAGCAGTTAGAAATTCTTGATGCCGCACAAAAGGAGGCCACCACTGCTCACGCCAAAGCTGCTCAGACCGTCAAAGAGCACATTGGAACAAAGTTTACCCCTTGGAAAGTAGGAGACAAAGTCTGGCTCGACTCTCGAAACCTTAACTTCAATTTCCCCTCTCACAAGCTTGCTCCCTGCCATGAAGGACCATTCGAGATCAATGCAGTCATTTCTCCCTATGCTTACAAACTTCATCTTCCCCCGACCTGGAAGAAGATCCATAACATCTTCCACGCCTCCCTCCTTTCGACCTTTATTGAGACAGATGAACATGGACCGAATTACTTCAATCCTCCTTCTGTTACGATCAGTATATTCCCGTACCCCTATGTTCGTTGGACTTAACGTTTTCCACGTATAACAACAGACAATCTTTTCCCTTCACCCTTATCTCATGCGTCATAGTCGTCTCACCTCTTCACTCCATTTCACACACGAGACTTCTCATCTTCTCCGTTTCACAATCTATGTTTCACCTTTTCACAGAAGCGTTCGATCACGCTTCTCTTCCATTCCTTGATACACATGTTTTACATATGTTCTGCTTCCTTTCCATTCTGCCACACTGTGTGTTGGCCTCACATGTTTCACTTCCGTTTCACCCTATGCCCTTTTTCCCTTTTGTTCCCGGATCATTAGATATGGTCACAACATGTACATACCTCTAGTAGGTACTTAAGGCTCAATGCCAACACCAGAGAACTCCAGTCTAGTTCTCTTGGTGTCTTCCCCTAAAAGCACTATAAGAAGGACTCTTCTTGGCCTGACAAGTCTACTCTACATTTCTCTCTCCGAGTCAAAGGATCTTTGACAACCTAAGGGAGCTACACTCTAGGGTTGTTTCACCTTCTGAGATCATCGAAGGAGAAGAGGAATACGAAATCGAGACCATCCGTTCTCACTGAGGATCTCCTGGATGCCGACAATTTCTAGTCTCTTGGAAGGGCTACTCTTGTGCCGAGGACACTTGGGAACCGGAATCACATCTTTCTCATGTGAAGTACATGTTGCGCACATACAAGCTCTCTCAACCTAAAGAGTTTGCTATGGTGACTTCACCTTAATCCTCATCGTCTCTGTTATCGCCACCAGCTCCGCCCCATCCTCCTCCTCCACTGCCCCAACCTCTGGTTATTTTGTCACCCCATTCCATGGTTTGATTGTTTGAGAGACAGAAAACTTTCCGCTCTTTGAGTCGCTTCAGATCCTTCCATCCCTTCTTTGAGTCGCTTCAGATCCTTCCATCCCTTCTTCGAGTCGCTTCGGATCCTTTCATTCCTTCTTCCCATCATGGATCCAATGAGGGTTGTATGCCGTAACCTCAAAGGATTTCCTCACTAATCCAACAAAGTCAATGTGTTCCCTCAACATTAGTGCGTTGGCTTACTGAACCACCCACGCACCACTATGGGCACCTGCCGCTCTGAAACCCGCTTTTGGAGATCTAAGATTCCCCGCGTCAGGACCAAGATGACCAGTACGGCCACCGAAACTAAACACAAAGTGATAAACGAGATTGTTAAGAGGAGGAATTCATACATGGGGATTTTTCTGATCCCTTCACACTTCATCACTCACCTCTTTAACCCTTGTTTCCACCTGCCTAACTCCCCTGTGCTGTGTCTGCAGTCCGCAGTCCACAGCATCACTGCCTTCTGCAGTTCCGACTCCATCCGATCCCGTCTTGATCTGCCAAAGCTCCAGAATTCCGCCTTCCTGTGCTTCTTTTCGCTTCTGCTCCACCTGAATCTTTCCAATTTCTCGATTTGGATTTCCCCTGGGTATTTGAATGCCCAGGAATTTCATTTTTCACCCAGTGTTTCGATTATGTCTACATACTTCCCCAGTTTTGGAAATTGCTGTTTCTTCTCTCACCCCAGTTATTTTGCTTTCCTCCCTCAATCGGCTTTCCCTTCGTGAATGACATGTCGTCTTCGTGTTGGTCCTCGAAGACCCCTCAGCGCTTCTCCCCAATGAACAGAGTATGGAGTTCAGAAACGATAGAGAAGTCTTCACCACTGGCCTCATCCATCTCTATCACAATTACTCCTGTGGCAGACTCCATCTGGCATTGACCACCAGTCTTCCCATTGATAATGCCCATTGATGGAACCAAAGGCTCACTGCCCAGTGGTACAAGGTCCTCCAACTTCTTGCATCCACAAACTTCTCCCATTTCTTCCACCTCATCCCTGAGGAGATCATGCAGCGCATCCTTGCTGCCTCGATCAGACTTTGTACCAAGCAGCAACAAAGAGTCCTCCTCCCGGCAATGCCCCCTTCTTCTGAAGCCACCTCTCCCAAATCTACTCTGAACCTTGACTCTGGAGCTGCTACTGCAGCAACCTCAGAAGAAAGCCAACCCTCTTCGTTGCCGAGTCCAGTTCCTGTGCCATCCCCACTTCAGAGATGCCGACCCACTCCTGCCCCTGACCTCAATTTCTCTCAGTTGGTCGACACCATCCAATCCGTATTCTAATCCATGCCCAGACCTACCATCACATCTGTCCGAGGAATTGCGCTCCCTCAACGTCGCAATTGTGCAGCTGTCCGCTGCTTTGTCTGTGGCAGCCCCAGCCACATCCATCCCTCCTGCCCAGCCTACCAGTGTCCCTACTGTCATGCCCACGCTCCTGAACACATCCAATCCGCTTGTTCAGTCTACCTTTCCAGAGCCAACAGCAGAGATCCCAACGAAACTGACAGCGACGATGGAAGTATTGGATTCTGAGACAGTGTCTCAGGCTTACAATGGGGGTAATGTTACAGAAATCCCCTGGATGACTGAGGCTGAGGAGCACGAGTTCAACTTGTGGGTAACTGTGTGGGAATCCAAGGACTCCACTTCCGATTTCGCCCGTTTCTTTGATCTTCCTTCTGATTCCTTTGATCCTTAGAGATCCTTGTCTGACAGAGTTCCATTCTGCTTCTGCTCTTCTTTTCCTACTGGAACTCCTTGATCCTTTTCATATGTCTTCCTTTGTTCCGATTCCTTTTCCTTCCGCAGTCCGCAGTTTACCCGTTCTCTCCCAATTCTTCTTATGGACATATCCCCTTCTAGAACAGCGCTCCGCTGTTCCGTTTCCCCTTTAGGATTCCTTATTCAGGGTCCGCTCACAGTATATAAACACCCAGTGTACTTGTAGTTTCCTCAGTTAGTTCTACGCAATACAAGTGTAGTATCTAGCCAAATCCGCTGGTAGATTGTGATCTACTTGTTGAGACCCTTCTCATAGTCTCTACGCCTACCAAGCATAGTAGACTCTTCGACTAGCTCTGAGGTTAACGCGGCCCTCAAGCTCAAGACTTGCTACTTTACTCGTTGTTCATCATGTGACTCTCATTGATAAAGCTAGGTTCTATGCTTAGCATAATAACAAATATATCAATAGAATCTACATATGGATGCTGTGACAACGTACCGGGAATTGAAAGATAGTCAGTGGTCATATGAGAAAGTTGGGGATAGATTTCGCGATGTTCCGTCCACCAGGTGAGCGCATCTGTGATGTTCACAATGTCAGCTGCAAGATATGCATCCAATTCACTATGAGACTGCTTTGGTTTGGCTTTTGCAAGTGATGGGAGATTATCAAATATGTTTTCTGACTTGGACGGCCTGGGTTTCTGCTGTCATGACCACTTAGTGCACATGGAACTTCTGTTCTGCAAGTTGGTACGTACATTGTCCTCAATGCCCATGTCAATGTCAATGTCCTTTGACAGCATGGCACCGGTATGGCAAGATGCGTATGAATTATTATACACATCCTCTACAAGCTGCTGGGCAGTCTCAATCCATTCAGAGGACCAACCTGCCTCTTTGAAATATTCGATCTTGTGCCAGGGATGAAGAACTGCAAGACTCAAGTAATTAGTGCATTCTGTCACCTGGATTTGAGAATAGTATGGAGAGTTAGAGAATATAGCTTACTCATAGCGATACGATATAATTCAGATGAGTCTGTAAGTGAGTAATACTTATTTAGGGTCTTTTTGGCGAGGCTGATAGCAGCACGGATTGCAGGACTGAGGTTCTGCTTGTTGAGTAGACCGGTAGTGAACATGTCATCAATGAAATCCATGGTGGGGATGACCATGGCAAGGTTGGGTGTTCCACAGGAAAAGAACAGTGTAGCATCCTTGAGAATCTAGACCGCCACGTGATTTCAGCATGTGGATGAAGGCCATACTTACACCACTACACACCTTGAGGACATTGTGCAATTGCTCCAGCAACTTCCATTCATCCTCGTCAAGCCCATAGTTGCTAAGGCCCAACTTTTGTTTGTCAGTGATTCCATCTATTCTGGCCCTGTACTTCAGTGCACATTCTAACATATCAAAAGTCAAGTTCAAGTGGGTTGAAACATTGTGTGGCAAGTTCTTCAGGGTGATATTCAAGTCTTCCAGAGTCAACATCCACACGGGCAGAAGTATTGTGCTTGAGTGGATAACTTTGTATGATAGCTTGCGGATCTGGAGTCACAAATGGTAAATCAGTTTTTTCGACTCGCACTTACAGTGTGACTTACCTTTGCAAGGATTACGCGGAGTGGTCTCAAATGCTGTTCCAGCTTGGTGCGTTTGTCATTTGTCAAGAATTCCAGTTTGTTCACCCATCTGTTGATATTATCTTGGTTGTCTTGCCCTTCTCCATTTGGAAGTCTCGTTTCCAGGTCCTCGAGGTCAACATCTTCCACCAGCTTCTTCAACTCATCATCAGTACTCTCTGCGCCCCCCTTTGCCTTAGGTAAGTCAAACTGCCATATCAGCATCTTCGTAACTAAATTAATGACATGCAGGAAACACTGCATTCTCCCTGTCTCTCCTTCAAAGTGTGCAAGGAGGTCTGCTAACTCCTCTGTCATGGTATTGTTTGACGTCACATTGTCATCTGTGATACTCAGTATCTTCGAGGTTCAATTAGGTGAGTAATACTTTCATTGTCTCGAAACACACCTTATCTGAGACACTGTACTGTGTTAGAATGTTCACAAATGCTTTTGCAAGATTGGCGCCACTATGTGACTGTGTTTAGCTCAGTCAATTGTCCCACAATGTGAGTCCTTAGTACATACCCTTGCAACCTTGACAATATCAAATACCAGGGCCAGCGGCTTACTCTCCAGAGCCAGATGTACGGTAACAGCCATGAAAGCCTTGTGGTTCAGGGACATCCAGGCATCAGTTGCAAAGCTTAACTCCCCATCATATTCCTGGTAAGTGGGGATTAACGTTGGACACTAGATAAAATGCATACTCACTTGAAGCATCTTAGCAATCTGCTTGCGCATGTTTGTAAATATACGCTGAACATCATGGGAAACTGTTGTCTTATGAGGTATGTAATACTCTGGCCGCCCCGTTTTCATTAAACACTGAAACCCTCGGTCATCAACAATCTCGAATGGCTGCAGACTCTCTGCAACCCACTGCACAATCTCAGCTCTGCGAGAACATGCCATCAGTGATCTTGGGCTGGTTATCAAGGTTATAGTAGCAACGTACTTACTCTCTGTGTGGCTATGCTGCTTATGTGAGTAAGTAGCCTTTCCTTTTCCCTTTCATTCAAATGCAATGGTGATTGATCCATTTCCAGCATAATCCTTGACTCTGTTGTGAGCTGTTTCAAGGTCCTTGGCCTCACTGATCATCTTCAAAATGTCTTCCCCCCAGCACAATCTGACATGCTTTCACATGTTGCCTGTTGATGCCCTGTCACTTGTATCAAGGAACCACTGAATCTTATGCTTGCAGCCAGTTGTCAAGCATCTGAAAATGTGGCAGTGCTGCTTATCAACATACTTGATGTTGGGAACTGTGGTAAAAAAGGCATAGATCGGTGAGGTTCAATATCTTTTCAATTGTTCTGTCCCTTCATAAGCTGGGCACTAACACATCATCAACAGACACATATCAAGCTCTACATCTGAGTTTTCATCGATGTCTGCGCTCACAGCATGTTTTAACTTTTTTGTGCTTCGTCCGACCGTGCGTTTGATGGATGCAGTCTCTGCTTCCTTCATGTTGGAGTTGACTCGCACATGCTTCTTCATTGGAGTTGACCCATCTGGTTCACTTACAGTCCTGTCTACATCAATGACAACTGCAATCCTGTGGAGAGCATTTTCTTCTTTGGTACGAACGGTTGTTCTGCGGCCTGGTGTGGACACTGCGTTACTGGTTACCCCATTGGATTGCTTGGTCCTCGGAGTGTGGGGCTTTGGGCAGTTGACAGTAATAGCAACATCTGCCAATGCCTGAGCCTTTTCAGTGGGGCGGGAGATCCTTTTGGAGTACATTGTGGTTCTTTGTAATGTCTGACAGACTGAAATTTTGTGTCACATGTATGTGAGAAGTTTTTAGATTCATGACATTCAAACAGAGTTTTGTTGTATATTGAGATTAAGATTGAGACCCCTCAGGTACAGAGGCATGGGTAGAGAACCCATGGGTCATGGGTCTGTGGGTTGCTTTGATGCAACCCCTACCCATACCCATGGATA
>JBBPNN010001219.1:0-11144 GCA_038090935.1 Hortiboletus campestris
GACCACAACAACGAGCATAACTGGAAGCGAAGACGTGGAATTTCGGGGAGTTCTGTTACATTGAACTTGTGGACGCATCCGAACCACTCGAGCCAAGCGGGGGGGGGGGTTGAGCAGCAGATTTTGTTTCCGTCTCAGAACTCTTTGCCGTCGAGGAGGCAGGGAAGATGAGTGCTGCGCTACTGCACACCGGCTGGAGTATGTTGAATCACGGAAACATCAGCAAGGTCTCGCGCTCGTGCCGCGCTGGCCTTTTTTTGATCGGGGACGTATATTCAAAGTCCTCACGGGCAGTTAAAAATTCCGAACCGCTACAACGTTCTGAAATGCGTTGCACAAGATTCAGTTGCATCACGTATGTCCGTGTGCCAAAAGGTTCGAGGATTGGACAAGGCCCTGTCCCGGATGAGTCCGCGAGAGTACGGATGTGTGGTGGAGTGTTGATCGGAGTTTCAACCTGAGTCTGGGGGAAACGCACAAACAAAATCAACGACGATCTAGCCAGACTTGTCCTCGAAAGGGTGCACCCCGACTCAACTGGTGCACTTCCAAGTTCCGTGTCATAACATATGGGCAAAGCACAAATGGACTTGAAAATACAACAGACCCGAATTCAACACACGCAAACGAACCTCAGGATTGAAAGCCCTGTCAATGCGCTAGCTTAGCCATCTAGGAAAGATTCAAGAACGACCTTCGCCTTCACCACCATCAACGTATCCTTCTTCCCCGATTCCCCCTGCATCCGCTTCGTCATCCCCAAATGAGTCGAGCACAACACTTTCTGGCCCGCTACATTACCACTTTCGTCGTCCTGCTCCATCGTGGTCTCCTCAAACGTCTCAAGGGGGCGAGGAGCGACCACTGCGAAATCGGCCGACACGACCTCCCCAATCATCTTACTGAACTGCCCAGCAATCGAGATTATGGATAACACCTTGTCGCCGAATGGAGAAAGCTTCGACCTTGCGGCGGAAGCAGAGGGGGCGCAACCTGCTGCAACGACAACGTCAGAGAGTTCGAACATGACGTCTGGGATGAGAGAGTCCGGGTTTCTCAGCCAGGTAGGAGAGATGTAGGTGCGCGTGAGGGTTCTCCAGCGTCCCGATATCGTCTGTGCCTCTGTACATCAAAATTTCTACCGTTAGTAGTCGATGGCATTCGAAACTCGATTTCTCACCTTTTTTCTGCAATTGCTCGTACATCTCGTTGATAAAGTCATTGTGCCCTTTCTCGATGGTCCACGAAGAGATGATCTGATGCAAGTAGTACGTAAGGTACGCCTGGAATGCGATGGAGAGATACAGCGCCACGTCTTCTTCTTCCATGCGCGTCAAGGAGCTCGCCAACTTTTGGCCGATAGACTTTGAAACCTTTTGCGTCGCAGACATTTGTTCCTTCGTCGCTTTCGTAGTCCGACGCTGGAACTCCTCGGCTATACCCTCGGCCATAATTGTTGTGTTCTGCTGCACCACCGCGTTGAGCTTCTGCAGCATTTGGATGATCATCGGGTCCGCATACGTATCCGCCGTGGTGACGAAGCGTTGTATGCCGTGCAGTTGGGACTGACTGTCCGCAAGGGCGGATCTGAGGGCATTCAACTCCTCTTCATAACGTTTCTTGATCTCGACAGTTGCAGATTGGAAATTCTGTTTGAGTCCGGGAGCTCGGATATAGATCTCCTTGAGAGTGACGAGTTTGTGTCGCAGCTCTTCGTTCTCCTTGTTTTTCCTTTCGAGTTCCAGTGCTAATACCTCCGCCCTCTTGGCATCCGCGTGCAACCATTCATCGACTGTGGTGGTTAGTTTGATGACGGCAGCGTAATCCTTGATTTCGGTCGTATTCTTTTCATAGACCTTCCTCGACTCCTCTGATTGAGAGGATGGAGTGGACAGCTTGTTCTGAAATTGGATGAGCTCGGAAGCTCGGATACAGGCCTCTTTGAGCGTGACGAGATTGTGTCGCAGCTCCTCGTTCCCCTTGTTTCTCTTGTCGAGTTCCAGTGCTATCTCTTCCACCCTCTTGGCATCCACACACAACCATTCATCGACAGCGGGGGTTAGTTTGATGATGGCAGTGTGATCCTTAACTTCAGCCCTAATATTTTCGTAGGCCTCCCTCGTCTCTTCTGACATGGGAATGGACTCTCTGAGGGAGTCGAGTTGCGCAGCGTAATGCTTCTCCAGTTCATCCATTTGGCAGGATGAAGCGGACAGTTTCTGTCTGAACTGTCCAAGTTCCATGTGTGCGTGCATGAGTTCCTCCGCTTTAGTAGCAGCTGAATGCTTCCAATCATCAATTTGAGAGATGAGAGACGAGATGGTACGATCTTTTCCCAACTCCTTATCTCGGATCTGATCTCGAAGAGGACCGAGCTCCCTCGCCTGAGCCTCATAGCGCTGCTGCAGTTCGGCGAGCTTAGAGGCAGAAGCGGATAAATCCCGCTGAAGTTCCTCGACCGGCTTGAGGTTGGCCGTGATTTGCTCCGCTTTATTAGCATCTACACGCTTCCACTGATCAACGACGGCGGTGAGGGAGGCAATGGTACGATCTTTGCCTTCGTTGGACAATGTTGTCGTTTGAAGCTCGTTGCGCACAGCGATGAACTCGCGGGACTGCGCCTCGAAACGGCCCTGAAGCTCTGCAAATTTGGAGGCGGAAGCGAACAGGTCTCGCTGAAGCTCCTCGACCTGCCTGAGAGTAGCCGCGATCAGCTCCGCTTTGTTAGCATCTGCACGCTCCAAATGATCAACAACAGCGGTAAGGGAGGCAATGGTGCGATCTTTGCCTTCGTTGGACAAGGTCCTAGTTTGGAGCTTGTTGCGCACAGCGATGTAGTCGCGTAACTGCAACACGTAACGGCCTTGAAGGGTGGCGAGTTGGGAGGTGAAAGTGGAAAGGTCTTGTTGAAGCTTCTCGACCTGTTTGAGGATAGTTGCGGAATGCCCCTTCTCCTCGAGCAGTGACAACTTGGTTTGAAGCTCATTGCGAATAGAGACGATGTCTTTCGACTGCGCGTCGTAGCGCTTTTGGAGATCTGCTGTCTGGAGGGAGAAGGCTGTGAGGTCTCGCTGAAGCCTCTCTTTATCTCGGTGTTCACAGGCGAGTTGCTCCGCCACGGTAGCATCTTTGCACTTCCACTGGTCGACTTCGGCGGTGATGATGGTGATTGTGCGATCCTTCTCCTCAACCAGGGACTTGTTATCTTGGAGTTCGTTCCGAACAGAGCCGAGTTCCTTGGATTGCGCGTCGCAGCACCTCTGTAGTTCCGCTACCTGGGAGGAGGAGGCAGAAAAATCTCTCTGAAGTTTCTCGTATTCTCGGCGCGCAGTGGTGGTCTGCTCTGCCTTTGCGTCATCTGACTGCTTCCACTGAGCAACTTCGGCGGTGAGGTAGGCGATTGTACGATCCCTCTCTTCGATCAACGACGCCTTGGTTTGCAGCTCCTTGCGTGCAGAACCGAGCTCTCTTGAATGCGCATCGTGGCGCTGTTGGAGTTCAGCTGCTCGAGATGATGCGGCGAAAAGGTCGCGCCGAAGTGTCTCGTTGTTTCGATGTGCAGCGGTGATCTGCTGTGCCTTCACAGCATCCGCGTTCTTCAACCGTGTGACTTCGGAGGTGAGAGAGGCGATAGTGAAGTCTTTCTCTTCAAGGCGGACAGTGTTAAAATCTCTCGACGACTGAGCGTACTGCTGCTGAAGTTCGGTTATTTGAAAAGATGTAGTGGACAGGTCTAACAAGAGCTGCTCCAGTTCCGAGTTCGACATGGTGATTTGTCCTTTGTTCCTGGTAACCACGTTCTTCCACTGTTCGATTCGGGTTGTGACAGTGGTAATCATGGTAGTGAGCGTAGTGATACTCGCGGTGATAATGAAATCTATTTTGTCCTGCTGTGACACGTTTTCTGCAGGATGACTGTCGTGAGACCCGAGTTCGATCTCGAGCAAGGTGATTTGAGAAGCTGAGATGGATATCTCCTGCAGAAGCCTCTCGTTTTCTGTTTGAAGCGCCTGAAACTGCCCCTCACAAAAGCGTCTGTAATCCTCATGTTCCGTCGTCATCTGGATAATTATGCGATCCCTTTCTTCTTGATAGGAACGCTTCATTTGAAGGAAGGATTCTCGCACGGAGTGGTACGTGGATTTCGACGGAACTGTAAAAAGAGATGTTTCTACGTCCTTTAAGTCGGAGGACAATCTGGCAGGAGGCTGCCCAGCTTTGGTGACAGGGGGTAAACGTGTTGAGTCTTAGGTGATGCGGTGGTGAGATCATGATAGAAATCGGCTTCCTAACCCCTACCGGATTCCAAGCCATGGTCAATCATCTCCGAGGTACTGAAGATAGCCTGGACACGCTCTCCATCCTCGGACGACTCGGATTGCTGTTGGAAAAGGGTTTGAACTAAATCACTGATACGAAAAGCGATCGTTGTCATTGTCTCATTACCTCGGCACTCTGAACCTCCTCTCTCTCTTGGACCCTAGTCAGGTCATCGCCCTTGGCTACAGGGATGCGTTTTCTGTCATTCGCTGGGGACGTCGAGGGTATCAGTGAGCCAAGGGCTCTGAGCATACTGACTGTCGAGCAACTGAATATTATAGGACAGATATCTGTATACCGAGAGCTTGGGTATATACCCGCGTCGTGAGAAGGGATCCAGCGCTTTGGGTAAGAAGCTTCAAGTACATACATACATAGCAACTTGAAGCCCGGCCACGATCGCCTGCATAGCATTAGCTAATTGGGACCCCAGCTGCCAGGCAGTCAGATCGGAGTCGAATCAGTCGATCGTCGATATTCATTACTTCTCCTACTCGTATCCAAATTGCAGCACTTTTTTTTTTTTCGGGCGGGCTTTTTCCAATGATGTTATTGGCAAGTCATTGTTCATTGCACGATGGTCTTTGTTTGACAGAGTGGTCTACTAGGCTGTGAGTCGATCTGGAGTTGCTCCTAGCTTTCACAGTCATCTCACAGACCGTATCGTTGCCCATCGCATCTCTCTAGTTGGTAAGTAATACACGATGTTGCACTCCGGATTCCGCAACCGCCTCACAGACCTTGTTTGACTTGTCACATCCCATTTAGCAGGTGAGTAATTCTCCGTTCCCCCCTTCACAGTCGTCTCACAGACTCTATTGTTGTCGCATCCATTTAGCAAGTGAGTCTCTTCGTCTCTTAGACAATACCGTGCTCAGCGTACCCCATCCAGCAAGTGAGTCTCTGTCAACTCCAACCTTCATGGTTGTTTTATGGACGTATCGTGTCTGTGGCATCCAATTTAGTTGGTGAGTGATCCAAGATTTCTGCTTTCAAAATCGTCTCATAGATTGTATTGTGTTTATCGTTCCCCACTCAGCACGTGAGTGATCCTCGACTTCGCTTTCACAGTCATCTCACAACCTTATCGTGCCCATCTCGTCTCATCTAGGATGTGAGTGATCGTCGATTTCACCTTTCACAGCAGTCTCACGGACCTTCTCTCGCGTTTGTTGCATCCCATCTAGTTGGTGAGTGGTCGCCTGCTCAAGCTTTCACGGCTATCTCACAGACATCACCATGCTTGTCGCATCTCCTGCAGGAAGTGAGTAGCTGTTGAATCTCGCTTTTAGAGTGTCTCACAGGCCGTATCGTGTTTGCCTCTCCAGTTGGTAAGTGACTCAACTCACAGCATTTCATCCCGTTTTGTATTTGTCTCATCCCATGTAGGAAGTGAGTGATCCCCGATCCCCGCTTTCACAACCATCTCACAGGCCGTAAATATTGTGCCTACCGCACCCAATTTAGCGAGTGGGTGATCCTCGTCTCCCTCCTTGCTCAGTTGTCTCACGGGTCCTATTGTACTCGTCGCATACCATCCAGCAAGTGAGTGCTCGCCTATTTCCGCTTTTACAGCCGTCTAACAGACCGTATCGTGCTCATCGCACCCCATGCAGCAAGCAAGCAATCCTTCTTCCCGTTTCCATTAGCTGTCTCACATGCCGTATTGTGCTCTTCGCACCCCGTCTAGCCGGTGAGTGCCTCGACCCACGACTGTCAATGCCGTCTCACAGACATTATTATGCATGTTGCACCCATTGTAGCGAGTGAGTGATCCTCGACTCCTGTTTTCTCAGCCGTCTCACAAAGCATGTTGTGCTTTTTTCATCCCATCTAGCAAGTTAGTGCTCCTCGATTCCTACTTGCACAATCATCTCACAAACTGTATCATCCCATCTAGCAAGTGAGTCGTCGCCGACCCCCTGTGTCACAGCCGCCTCAGACGTGTTTCTTGTTGCGTCCCATTTAGTTGGTGAGTGATCCACGAATATCGCTCGCATAGTCCTCTAATAGATCGTATCGTGCTCGCTGCATCCCATCTAGGATGTAAGTGATTCTCGGCTCCGGCTTCCATAGCTATCTCACGCATACTATCGTGCTTGTCGCATCTCATGTAGGAAGTGAGTGATGATCCCGCTTTCGCAGACGTCTCACAGACCTTACAATGTTTGTTGCATCTCACGTAGCTGGTGAGTGATTCTCGACTCCCTGATTTTGCAAAGGTCTGACAGACCGCATCGTGCTTGGCACATCGCATTAGCCAGTGGGTGATCGTCAGCTCCTTTCTTTCGTAGTCTCCTCACATGGCAAATCGCACTTGTCACATATAGTTCGTGAGTGACCGTCAACTGCAGCCTTGATAGCCGTCTTACACACACGATATCGTGCCTGTCACATCCCGTGTAGGAAGTGAGTGATCCTCCATCCCTCATTCACACGAGTCTCAGAGACCATATCCTTCTCGCATCCCATCTAGCCCGTGAGTGATCGTCAAGTTCTTGCTTTCACAACCGTTTCATGGACTTTATCGTGCCTGTCGTGTAACTCTAGTTCGTAAGTGATCGTCGGCTCCCTGCTTCCACGGCTTTCTCACATGCAGTATTGTGCTTGTCGTCTCCGTCTAGTTGGTGAGTTATACTCGACCCTTGGTTTCACATCCCTCTTAACTCGTATTATGTTTTTCTCATCCCATGTAGGAAGTGAGTGATCCTGCACTCCATTTTCTTCAGCTCTCTTACAAACTGCATCTTGCCCTCCTTATCTAGGACGTGAGTGATCGTTACCTCTCCCCTCTCCTTTCACAGCTGTCTCACATGTGTTCTGTTATTCGTCACATCCATCTAGATTGTGAGTGATGGTCAGCTCATTGCTTTCACGGCTCTCACGAGCCGTTGCGTGCTTCTCGGATCCCGTACAGCGCGTGAGTGAGCGTTGGCCCCTGCTTTCACAGTTGTCTCACGATCCATGTCGTGCTTGTCCCATTCCATCTAGCGAGTGAGTGACCCTCGACTCCTCGCCTTCATATCTCAGACTGCATTATCCTGCTTGGTGTATCTCATCCAGCGAGTAAGTACTCCTTGAATACATTTTTTCATAACTGTCTCACCGACCATATTGTGTTCCCTACTTCCCACGTAGGAAGTGAGTGAGCCTTGACTATTTGGTTTTACAGAAATCTCTCAGGAGTCATCGTGCTCGTCCCATCCCATCTAGCAAGTGAGTGCTCGCCCACTTCCGCTTTTACAGCCGCTCATAGAACCTGTCGTGCTTGTCGCATCCCATTTAGATTGTGAGTGGTTGTCGGCTCTCGTTTTTACAGCCATCTAACAGGTCACATCGTGCTTGTTGCATCCAACCTAGTTGGTGAGTAATCATCGATTCCCGCCTTCACATTCGTCTCATACACCGTGCTATTCTTGTTGCATCCCATCCAGCGAGTGAGTGATCGTCGACTCCCCGCTTTCACTTTCATCTCACGGACCGCATCGCGTTGTCCGCATCCAATCCAGTTGGTGAGTGATCGTGAATTCCCGCTTTCAAAGTCACCTCCGACCCCATCGTGGTTGTTGCATCCGATCCAGGCTGTGAGTGGTTGTCGAGTCGCTGCTTTCTCAGCCATCTCATATGTATGTGCAACCAAAGATCAAAGAAATAGATTGCATACAGACTGCTTTCGATACATTCAAAGCTCAACACGAAGCTGACATCGCTAGTCTTGAGCGCGATAAATCTAATCTGCAGTCTGCACTCCAGGCTCAGAGAGGGGAGGTTGTTGAAGCCAACCAGAGAATATCAATCCTCCAAACTGACCTCGAGATAGCAAGGAAGGGGACTAAGGCTTTGGAAGCCCAGCACGATACCCAGGTCGCTCGTCTCCAGCACGAAGGGTCTAATGTGCAGTCCTCACTTGATGCTTTGCAAGTGGCGGTGGCAGAAGCCAACCAGAGGTGGACTCCTGGCATTGGCGACTTTAAACAATGGATATGCGAGGGCTCGATTGACAGGGATACACCACTCTTGCATGACGACTCGTTGAGTTCCTCAAGTGAAAATCACTACGTACTTGTTCACAATGCCCTCCTGAGTATTCATTCACAAAACTGGAGCTTGGCGTATCAAGACGCGAAAAAGGTGACATTGGATCCTATGTTCCCTATGCTTACGTACACTTATCCACGCGTTAGTCTATCGAGATTTGGCCGTCAGCTATGGGCTATATTACTAACGCTCTCGCACAAATCGGAATGGGTGAACTAGAGAAAGCGATTCAAGTGTTCGACCTCGCGTTCTGGAACTGTAATCCGAATGAGACCAATTTGCTGTTGCTTATCAAGGTTTGTGATCCATATGCATATCGCTTTTCCATACAAATAAGCATCTACGTCAACTCTAGACGATCATCTTGTTTGTGGCCGGGAGATATGACGAAGCGATCTCACGCGTGCATGATCTGATTTCCGTTCCAAGTGATGATGAGGTGATGTCCTGCTATACCCAGGTACTTCGTGCGATCAGACCGCGGATGTGCACATCATGATTTCCCCTAGGTTCTTGGTAAAATGTACCTCATGCGACGTGACTATGAACGTGCCACACAGTCGCTCGAACGGGCACAGACTTTCGCCTCACCCAATACTGGGTGTCATCTGGAGAGTATCTCGCTCGTAAGTTACCTCTGGCGACACGATTGTGATATATACTGACTCTTGTAAAAAGATATTTGGATGGAACTTCGAAGGGCTCCGAATCACGGTGCAGCGATCCCATTGCGAAGCTCTCCATGTTGCGGGTCTCGTAGAGGAGGCCGCGGAGGCACTTCGCAAGATACTCGAAACCTTTGACGAAGAGATACGCGCGAGTAAAGAAACGGAAGAATGGGTTACGGGTAGGTATTGACATGCGAAAATGGTGGACTGGATAACATGTAGTTTCAGATCTCAAGAAAAAATGTGTCGACAGGCTCGAGACACTTGGCGACGCGGCACTCAGTTCTGGGGAGCACGGAGAAGCAATTGCACGGTACTCCTCTGCGTTGTCTCTCAATCCTTTGAGCCCAATAGATTTGCTCGTGAAGCGAAGCGAAGCCCGAGCCTCAAAAGAATTGTGGGAAGATGCCTTGGCAGATGCGAATGAGGTACATGCGTTGCATCGTGTTTTACTGTAGCTTCTCGCTCATCCTCCACAAACGTAGGTGATCAATCTGGACCCTTCATCTCATCGGGGATATGAAAGGAAGCATGCGGCGCTTCATGGTGCAGAAGACTATGGTGAAGCGATCAATGCTGTCCTTCGCATGCTTTCAAACATTGAGAACTCCCCGGACGAAGAAATTTCCCGTACGAGTCTCCGATACTACCCTGGGACGATGTATTGACAATGTTTTATAGGATTAAGAAAAAACTATACCACTCCGCGCGAGGCGATCACCGCTATCGATTCCACCGTTCACCAGGTCTTTGAAATCTGTCCGCTCGTGTTGATTGATATCACGACCGGTAAATTATGTGATGCACATGAGCGGATCCGGATTTTCAAGTCGGACAAAACATTCAAGAAACTCGTTTCCGAGATGGCAACAACAAAAATAGACGACAAGCATATTCTTCAAGCTGTCGCGCAGTACTTCAGATGGATCATGCTTTCTCACACGTGGGAAGGGAAAGAACCAACATTTCAAGATGTCAACCTGGTTGATACAGTCTGGAATCTGGACAAATCACCGCTGAGCGAGAAGCTCCGCCAATTCTGTACGACGGCTGGCACAGATGGCCATCGATGGGTTTGGTCAGATACCTGTTGCATAGACAAGAACACGAGCGCCATTTTAAGCCAATCTCTTATCTCCATGTACAGATGGTATGAGGAAGCGGCAGAAACCCTTGTGTATCTTGCAGACGTCCTGTCCTCATCAGAACTCGGGGACCTCACGAAGAGCCGATGGATGACTCGTGCTTGGACCTTACAGGAGCTTCTTGCGTCAAAGGTCATCCGGTTCTATGACCGTGAATGGAAACCATACCTCAATGACATGCATTACAACCACAAGGAATCTCCTGTGATCAAGCAGGAGCTAGCTGATGCCACGGGGATCGTTCCGGAGACAATTGCCAGCTTTCGCCCAGAGAGTCTGGGAGTGCGGGAGAAACTCCGCTTAGCATCAACACGCAAAGCGACGGTGGAAGAGGATATTGCGTACTCCTTGATCGGAATATTCTCGAGCGACATCGTGCCTCGCTATGGCTTGGGAAAAACAGCACTCGGCCATCTTTTAGAGAACGTCGTCGCTCGCTCGGGGGATGTAACTGTCATCGCATGGACCGGGAAATCATTATCATACAATTCCGCTCTTCCCGCCTCCCTCGCTGTCTACAACCAGACGCCGTACAGCCCACCGCCCATGGACGTCAGTGAACTAGACACGGGGGTTGAACAGCTACGTACTCGATTGCCACCAGAGGATGCCCTAGCACTTTACTACCGGGTCATCCAGCTCCCTAGAGCAACCTTCTCGAACCGTTGTTTACAGCTCCCATGCATTTTGTTTTCCGTTAAAAAGATTGGCATACAAGATAATCGTGGCGGTCGGGGGTTCCTTTATCGCGCAATCGTCTCATTACTCGGCAAGGTGGAGTTTAGGACTGCAGACACGATGCCACTGACGACGCCACGCAAACTCGTCTTTGTGCATCCCTGGCTCCATGACCTCCGTGATCCGCATGATGGGTTGTCAGGTGACGAGTCCACCGACGAATCGGAGTCTGAGTCCTCGGATGCGGGCTCGGCCGACACAGAGGACGATTCCGCTCCCACTTCTCCCTTAGCTG